>JAUCNH010173584.1:0-10740 GCA_032353275.1 Sardinella hualiensis
AGTCAGAGATGTCTGAATGTCAGACTCTTTCAGTGTTTGCATAAGTCAGTGCCTGTTTTGCCTGTTATGTTTATTGTACGAATTTTTTGCTTAATCTTCTGCGTCACCACTGCTGGGAGAGAGGGCAATGGCTTGGCGAGAGCCACAACAGTCACGCCTCTCTGAGGTGTGGGTGATTGCAATGCTGCGTCATTCTCAAAACCACACCACGGCGAACAGGCAACGGCCATAAGCAAACCCAGCAATCTAAGGTCCAGTTCCTCCGTGAAAAACTCCACCCACTCACCCAGCCATCCATCCACTGCCCTGGGCTCAGCCCATTCTCGTGCTGCCTGAGTGGTTATTGACCTGGGTGAGGGATGGGCCACAATCGACTAACCTCTAGCCTCTGCTGTGCTCCACTGTGATGTGCTTGTGAATGTTCCAGCCACTCACCCTGAAAAAAACCAACACTGTTTGGGTGCCACGTCCGGAAAAGGCTCAGGCAGCCTATTTTGCTGTTGTTTATAAACATAGGGTCTTTTAATTTTAACTGATAAGTCTGAGATGGTTAGTGACCCCAAGAGGGGTTTTCTTTTTTTTTTTTTTAATGGTGAATTGATAATCTCAAATTGGTTGCTGTGTTTGCATAGTTTTATTGCTATGTTAACGAGGAGAGAAGCCTGCATGAAGACTTGGCAATAAAGAAAATTGATCGTTTGACAAGGTACATTGTGGCTCTGTTTCCACGGAAACCTACTGTTTTAAGGCCCATCAGTGGATAAGTGTCTCTGCTGAGATTATACCCTCTCTCTCCTCTCTCCTCTCCCCTCTCTCTCCTCTCCCGTTCTTCGTCAGTTGTATCCCTTTCTTGCTCTTACTCTTACACATGCGCGCCCACACACACACTTTAGTAAATGGCTGGACCTTTTAAACTCTAATGAAAGCTATTCATTCAGTTGGCAGGTTTGCCCACAAGCCTCACCGAAATGAGAACCACAAACCAAACGAGATCAATTCTCCACGTTATGTGAAGGCCTTGACACTTTGTTGCATATCCAATGTGGGTTTCCAAGCAGCCTTCCAAGGATACTCACAGCTCCAGTGTGTGCAACAGAATCTATTTTTAATGTAGTTGGCCTGTTGCAATCAGATAGCGCGTCTGTGTCTGTGTGTGTGTGTGTGTCTGTGTCTGTGTTTTGGCTCAAAGGCGGATGCACCCACACTCCCCTTCAAACATGTCCTGGTCCTGGTTGGCCTCTCATCCGATATACCCCCACAAAAATTGCACAGGCACACAATTGCAGGTCAAAGGTGGTCGCACATTGCTTTCAAGCCTGCGGAATGTTCCTGCACATGATCACCCATCTCACACATGGTGCTTACTCACTGATCTCAGATCAGTGGCCCTGTGATTATCAATAATGCTTAGTACTCTTTAGAGCTCTAGAGGGGAAAAAAGTGGTAGAGCCTTGCATGCATCCTCTTAACGGATAACGATTCCTGCTGGACCTTTTCCCCAGAGATTGTGCTGGTTGTGTTTGTCTGCTGTTGTTTAAATACCTCATTCAACTCGAAGCCACAGGCAGTGCTGAAGGCCTAGTGCTGTAGTGGTCTGTGTGTAAATCTCTAATGAACTGTTTGTGTGTCCCTGCACATGTATAGATCTCAGCAAATGTATAGATCAGTCTCCCTGTGTGTGTGTGTGTGTGTGTGTGTGTGTGTGTGTGTGTGTGCACGCGCGCGCAGTAGGAAGCCTAACAATCCTGTGTTGGGAATCGATATGTGTTGCACCCTCTTCCTGTTCACTCCACTTGGTTTCACTCCATTTGGTGTGATGGCTTGATGGCCGAGGAGATCTAGAGCATTGTGACTGTGTCCAGCTCTCGCAAAGGCCCTGGGGCAGAAAGGGGGGGGGGTGGCCAGTTGTGGGCGCATCATGGAAAAATCCTCTGGATAACGCAAACACGTAATGTAAGACATTTTATTGACATTCATGTAGGTGTGGATTCTAATTAAGCCTGTATTATATCAGGGCAGGATGCAGCTGTCAGTGTTTATTTACCTCTTCTGGAGGACTGTTTGGGTCACTGTAATGTCAGGGATTTGAAAGGATAAGTCATCATTGATGAGGCACAGGACAAGCTGTGAACAAGACTATGTTGACAAGCATTGAGCTGTTAGGAGGAGAGGGTTTTAAAAGTCTGCCTCTGTGCCTCTGTGTGGGGAGTTGTAGCAGCTGTGTTGGTTATGTTTGATAATGTTGTTACTTTGCAGATATTTACCAGCTTATTCAGAGTGACTACAGGGAACTAGACTTGTTGACGTGACTTACTTGAGAGAGGGGGGCCCAGCAAGTGAGCCCTGAACCCCAATTTGCAGAGCAAACAATGTGTTGCAGTTGCAGTGCCCTTGCTCCCTTGTATGCGCACCAGAAACATCAGAATTTGCTCCCAGACCTACAGTATATTAAAAGGATTAAGTTCAAGCCTTAGCCCTTTCACATTTCACATTACTGAGTGCTGTCAGTAGGTATGAGAATGACAGAATTTGGTGCAACATAGACCGAATAGTAAACAAACGGCAGTCCTTGCTGACTGATTAGGGCAAGGAAGTTCTGTTTCCTTATGCCCATGTCTGTTAGCTTGCAGTTCGCTAATTCGGTCTTATTCTGACAGCACTCAGTTGCCTCAAACAGAACAGGGATATGGGCTGATTGACACCGGATTTTTTCAGCTGTTTGCATAAAAAATTGTCAACCCTTCTATTTTCCCGTTTCTATGTGGTTGGAGAGACACGTGCCACGCAGACAGTGTGCAAGCTCTAACCCATTAACGTTCGTGCTATAAGGAAATGCTAAGAAACCGCAGCCACTACGTTAACTTTACACACCATGTCGAAGATCAGATCTCCATCCTCTTCTGTAAGCTCTTCTATCCTATCTTATCCTATAAATGCCTAAAAGCTCAATAGGAAACATTAGGTAGGTTTTATGTTTTCTACTGATGGAGGAATCTAGCTGTCCAGAGGTTCTGTGTTATTGCAGGTGTTGTGCAGGTGCAAGTTTCTCTGGTCTGAGGGACACAGTTCTTCCTTAAAATCTCAGGTCAATATCGTTACTTGGTACTATACTATATCTATACTATACTATATACTACATCAGGGTACTCTCCAAAGATTCTCCTTCAGATTCTGCAACTAGACATTCCAGCAATCAATCAACAAATAGAAATTGAAGTCAGAAACAGTAGGTTTAAAATTCCAAAACAACTTGCCACCCAACACAAAATGAATTTACAGTATGTCTAACAAGAGTATCCAGACTCTTTGCATGAGTCTGGTCCATAAGGGCAATCAGTTTTTGCCCTTAAACTGGCAGTTGCTGGGGTTGGTGGGGTCCTTTATAAGGTTCATGGCTCTAGTCCTCCACTGACTGATGTATATGTTACAGAGCAGGGGTGGGCAAACTTTTCTGTTTGCGGGTCGCATACTGAAAAAATCTAAGCTTCCAAGGAGCCAATGCAAAATGAAGAGCACCAGTTTAACTAGTTTCTAGTGAAAAAGTGGCTGTGTTTTATATCTTTATATGCTACAGTACACTGTTTGATGATGCTATTAACAATCACGGCACAACAGTTCTGAAACCATGCTGTGCGATTAGGTTAATGTAATGCATTCAATTTTATTTATTTTTTGACTTCATGGCGGGCCGCATGAAACGGAGCAGAGGGCCATATTTGGTCCCGGGCCTTAGTTTGCCCACCCCAGTTATGGAGGGTGGATAGAGCAGTCCTGGGGATGTGCTCGGCAGAAGATTGGCCTTTTTAACTTGAGCTCGGCTGTGAGTAACAACGATCAGATCCTCAGAGATATTTCAAACTGCACACTCTCTCTAGCTGGGTTCCGTCAATTGTTAGTAGGGTGTAAGTCAGCTGTTCTGCCTCATTCTTAACTCCATAAGTTCCTTGGTTCTAAGTTACCTAGTTCCTTGGTTTTGTGAACATTAGTTGTAGTGTTTACCTGACACAACAGTTGTTAATTAAAAAAAAAATTATATATATACACACAACTGTATATATACATATTTATAGCAACAACTTTGTACATACCCACCAACCAAGAATTTGTTTGCCAACCAGAATAGGGACAAGCAATCATTTTCATTGCATTTGTTGACTGATCAGTCTGTAATAAAAGTGATTTCGATTTCCTTCAGTTTCATTTTCACCACCTTAAGATCCTGCAAGCGTAATGATTTGTTGAATTTAATCATAAAAGTGACTATGAAGCTGGTAAATTAACCCTGCCTGGTCTGCCTTTATGTTTCCTTTGTCACCTTTTTAATTATGTTTATTTTTGTGTGTGCTTTGTTCACAGGAGAATGACTGGGCACTCTTTCCATATGGGCTATAGCATGGCTATTCTCAATGGCATTGCTGCAGCATTCACAGTTCTCTGGTGTCTCTCCTGATGCCCCCACAACTGTCAACTTTGTCTCCCACAATTCCTTGCTCCCATGACTCTTTGCTACCCCAGCACAGGGATTATGTAAGATGCCTTCTAGTGACTCCAGTAACCACAGTGTTTCAATATGTGCCTTTAGAATGTAACATTGAATGTTGGTAAGCATTCTTCGTATGTATTTGACAAATGAGAATCATCTATTTTGTTTATGTTTTATATTTTGATTGTGTGCGCGTGCGCATGCACATTAGTGCCATGATTTGTCGTCTTTGTGTACATTTAATCAAGGTTTTTAAATTGGAAGTATTGTAGGTCTTTTAGTTTTGTAGTTGCAGTGATAAAGAAACCTGTGCTTTTTGTAAGAAGAAAATAAGAAATAATTTCTCTCAAATGATGTTGTGCAGTCTACTAAGTGTAATGTAACTAGGTGTAGTTTCAGATGCATCATTACTTGCATTCTCAGTATTTTTATGGCCTCGTTTGATGATCTGAATAATGCTGCTCCTTGTGCTTTGTTTGCACAATATCCTCAAACATTTGCTTTGAAAAAGCGCCTATCTCTGTTGTGCTTCAGGATTATTCTTATTGAATTATGTTTTCCTGTGTTGTGGCCACAGAGTCTAGCTTTAATGGCGTTTAATGACTACTAAGTGATCTGAGCAGGCTGTAATGGGCAGGGAAACAGTGCAGTGCACCACAGAGCGAAAGAGAGCGAGGCAGAGAGAGAGAGAAAGTGGGAGTGGGGTGTCCGGGCATCTTGGCATCTCGATGCGGAGGAGCGAGAAGCACTTGCCCTGGGGGCACGGCAACAGACTGTTTAAGTGTGAATTCAATTTGGTATTCTCATAACCATACAGCCAAGCATACACACACGCGCCTACACATACAATCAAACACACACATACATACACACACACACACATTCTCAGCTGAGGACTTTTCAATTTGGCTTAAAGGAGAGAACTAACACCCCACCACCACCACCCGGACCCCTACCCCCAGGCTACCCATTTGAGCGGCAGCCAACTCTCTGTACTCCTAATTGATTTATCTCAGAAAGACAGCATCCTCTCGAAAGACACAGGCTGGTTCTTCTGTAAGGGGGAAAGACAGAAGGCCATTGCAGGGCATTGGACGGATTGCTGGTGTGTGGTAGAGACGAGGCCTGCTGTTTTGTTTGATCTGATTTAATTCTCAGCTAAACAAAATCCTCGGTGTTATCCATCCATCAGCTCTGACTGATTTCATCATAGGATTGACATTTATGTGCTGCAGACAATGAACAGGATATATTTGATTTGCCAAGTCCTTTTATAAATAAACAACCAACAATGTAATAAATGAATGTGTACCTTATTCACTTCTTACCTTTTTTCACTCCCAACATGTTTTAAAACTACAATCGCTCGGTCTTCACACTGACGTCCACAACAGTAATCTTTAGGTAGCGTCCATGTGCACACTTTGTGCTGTGTGCGACCAGTGTGCCTCACTGTCACACTTCACTGAGCTTGAATGATGTCTCGCTTACCTGCAGGAAGTCGACCAGCGATTAGCACAGCCTGGCCCATTCCCATCCCCTTCGGTCTCAGCGTCGGGGAGCTGGAGACTCTTCTCCTTCCTCCCCCTCCTCCTCCTCCTCCTCATTCTCCCTCTCCACCTGCTCACGTGCTGCCTCTGCCACATGTTGCCCCTGCTCCAAACAAATGTAATTATGTCGGCAGATAGGAGGTACAGAGAGAGAGAGACTTTCCGTACTGTTTTTTAACGGCTATTTATTATGAAAACAACATTTATTTATTTTTTGGTCTGTTCCTGTTGGTCCCTCTTTTTTAGTCAACAAGTGACCGCATGCTGCAACATGTGTCATAACAATGGCTGTACTGAGCCCACAAGTACTGTATCTGAGCTGGTGAAGGGAGATGTTCGCATACAGTGGCTCTCAGACTAAATTTTCATTCAGTTAGCGCTCTCGCTTCGGTCTGTGAGCATTTTTCCCAGACTTGGCTGTCAAGAGGGTGAAACTCTGCCTGGGGAGTCAAGCTGACACACACACACACACACACACACACACAGAGTGCAACAGGCAATAGGCGCTTAAACAGTACAACATGCTCACACTTGTCTGTGTATGTGATGGCTCTGCCCTTTGTACTATGGAACACCTATGAAATACTGGAGGGTAGCTCTGTGTTACAGATGTGACCGAATGGGAGGTGAACCTGAGGCAGTACTTTTGAGCTCTATGAGACGTAGGAACAGTAGTCTACTCACATTAGGCTTTAACGATGTTGATGGTCTTCACTCTCTGTAATATAATGTCATAGGCCTAATGGTGATTAAAATGTCATTGCCTGCTCCTACTGCTGAAATAATGAGGATGGCTGTCCTTGAAGAAGGGTCAGATTGTGTACGCACATGTCGATCACACACAAAATGTGTCAAGCCTTACATAATTGGCAGGTCAGGTCACTAAAGTGTTGATTGTGTGTGCGTGTGCCTTTTAACCTTGGCCTCTGTTTATTGTTAATGAGATGGCCCAAATCAGCTTATTCTGTGTGTCTGTCTGACAGTAGAAGTGCCAGAGAGATTGACAGGCATTGAGTGTTAACTGTTCACACTTACCAACCTGCCAGTCCTACTTTCAAGTGAATATATAAGCGAATAAAACATTCTAAGGACATTGTGGTGTCACCCGTGTGAAAAACAGCCCTCATTCGGCTCGCTCAGTCCCATCCTTTCAGCCAGGGGCTGACGGGCGACTGGGCGGGGGCGAAGGGAACAGATCGGAGGGCAGAGCGAAGGGCAGTCGATAATGAGAGCATCCCTGCACATTATTATTTGCGGCCCCGGGCCTAGTTTTGTGGAAAGTATTCAGACACTGACCTCACTGAGCATCACCACACACTGTACAAGCCCATGAGGGCTCGGGGAGAGAAGAAAACAACCAAATAGACCACAAAAAAACAAGACCCACAGGCTAGAGGGAGGTTGGAGATTGCAATGAGAAAATGGGGAATAAAAGGGTGAGGGGCAATGGAATTAGGAGATTAATGCCGGAAAATAGAATACACTGTATATGCTGATGATATATGCATAATGTGATGACATTATGGGTATGAGCAGACGTGTGTGGGACGAGAGGTTGATGGAAGCCCATGGGTCACGGTTGTGTGTCTCATGCAGGGATGATGTTTATGAAATCAAATTCATTTTGTGACGTTAATGTTATGGTGTTTTTCTATGTATTCAAATAGGCCAGCATATGAACCAAGGAGGATTTCTTTGTAATTGATTGAGCTTTCATAACATGATCTTGCCCCAGGGCATCTTGGTCTTTAGCACATGTCTTCCCTATTACATCATCCACTGGCCTTGCAGGTCAATACTATTGATAAGCTGGTGTACTTAGGAAACCATTTCTGTTCACACGAAATGTTTATTGACAGGAATTTTGTTTTGTTTTGTTTTGTTTTTGCTTTGTTATATGTGTTGGAGGTCATACCAGGTTCACCCTGCCATTTCTGGGTAATTAGCTGTAATATCTCACTTTTGCTGGCATTCACTAGCCTGGGAATACCCATGCTGCCTTGCGCGCTCATTCCGAACTGCACGGCAGCCTCGAGACCATGGCCAAAATTTTCGCATGAATTTGGGAACCAATCACACAATGGGGAGAGATGGCAAGACGATGCACGAACTTTTGGACAAACAAAACCTGAAATTCTGTACTAGAAAATGTATAGGTGGTCCCCAGACGAAATCTCACTTGAGATTTAGGCTGGTGTTAGCCAGGCTAGGAATTCACCGAGATCTGTGCCCTTTTGTGCCCAAAGTTCAAGTTCATAATCATTTTTTAACATGCAGGCTCCCATGAAAGTCCAACAGACTTCCCTGCATATTGAACAATGACACTAAAGGCATTTGGAAGTAGCAGGTCATGTTCCTGCATAGTACATCAAAGTAACATACAGTATTGCTAGCAGTTCCAGAGTTCCTGGATATACAGTGGACTTCAACAGAGTGACAGCAAACAGAGTCTGAAGCCAAGTGTCTTTTGAAAATTAGAACTTTGCCTCAATCTATGACATTGGCATCAAGATATCGTTGCCATTTCCAAAATGCCACACTTCTGTATTACCTGCTGCATGTGACTTGAGATATGCCGTAGTAATATGATTTGGTTGTATATTGAAAAAATCACCCTTCATTTTTCTAAATACGGTGCTAATTTACAAAACAGAGCCATCATTTCAGTAATCAACTTCAACTGAGTGCACAATTTGTCAAACAAGCACACAAACAAACAAAATGACGCCTCCTATGTCATAGGCCTTGTGTAGAATCCACAGTAGTATGGCGTTTTGGAAACGGCAATTCTTGTATCCCTGAGAGAGAGAGAGAGAGAGAGAGAGAGAGAAGCAGGAGAGAGAATCGCCTTCCTTTCCAGCCCATCTGTGGTGCTGAAAGTGCAGCAGCTGGGGAAAGAGCCCATTCTAATAATCTAATACGCACATGAGCATATGGCCATTCAAGCACCTTTCTGAACTAAAATGATCACCCTGGCCTGTAGATACAGCTGTTTCCAAACTCTGGGAAACTTTAAGTTTCGACTTTGTCATTCAGAAACCTGTGCCCCCTTCTCTTCCAGTTTCCAGTGTCAATCGTCAGGCCAGGGTAATCTCAAAGCCCATCCGCTGTTGCTATGCACCAGCCTTTATAACCTCTTGAGCAAAGATCTGCTCTTGAGTGTCTCCAGACTCTGAGCATGCATTGCCCTGTGTCAGAAAGCAGCTCTGTTTCAATGCTTCATTCTCTTGATCAGTAAAGCACAAGGGAAAAGCTCACACAGCCATATGCCGTCAGCCCAGACATTGCGCTGAGTCCTCGCTTCAACTTTCTCTTTTTTTTTCTTTTCATTCAGGTTGTAGAGGAAACATTGCTACACAAGCCTAGTAAAAAATAGTTGTGTGTTGCTTGGATACTGGCAAGCTGGGATAAAAATATCTGTTGATTGATTTAGTTGGAGATTCTTTTTCCAGAATGTTCATGTGGAAGCTTGTGCATAACCTTAAAAAAAAAAAACATTTCTTCATCTCTATGTTTTTCTTTTCTACATGAATGGTTATCTTGGCAATGCTTTATTATCGACCTAGCACCCTGTAGGGTGAGTGTCCATTCATTTATTTGAGTATACTTAAAAAGTCATATGTGTTATTACTGAATATTTGTTCTTTCATGTTTCTTATTGTGTTTTTATCATCTTGCCTCTAGCCTGTGTACAGTAAATGGGAATGTCACACAGCAAGATGATGTGTGGTTCAAGCACATGCTGTAATGAATATCAACATCCTCACACTTGCAAAATACAGTATAAAGTAATAGCTCTACTGATCACTCATTGTGCAGTTTTCAAAGGCTACTGAGGAATGTTGGCAGCTGCAGTATGCAGAGGAAATTACGTATACTTAGAAAAGTGTTTTCAACAAGTTTACAAACAGGACACCACTTTTATCAAGTAAGTGTGTGTGATGTGTATTCCTCACACATTCTTTTGCACAGCTACCACAACTTTTGAAGTGTGCACTCTCTCATCTGCTGAGTTGTGTATCTAGTTTAGGCTTCCCTCTCCAAAGGTCTGGCTGCCTTCACCCCCCAGTGACGCACTCTCACCAACACTTAGCCCATCTGTTTATCACTGACACATCTGCCTTTTTCAACATTCCTGAAATCTAGATCCCAAAATCAGCAGTGATCTAGGAGCTTTTTTCCTCAGAGAGATACTTTACTCTTTTATTTTAGGCCTGGAGAAAAATGTTAAAATTTTTCAATCTAAATTTGTGGCACCTTTATTTTTTTATAGTTATAGCCAAACCACTACCGATAGCAATTATCATCGGAGAGCAGTAAAATGAGATAATTTTGTACCAGACAGGGCAGGATGTTTGAATTAGATTTTTTGAATTTGAGTTTTTAACAGGTTAATTATAATTTCTGATTATTTATTTGCATTTCTTTAGAGAGCTACTCTTAAGCAGGTGGCGAGCGACTTGTTGGAGACCTCTGCCCCAAAGTGTCAAAAATTTGAAAGAATGCGCCATACATACCAGTATATACTCAAAATTATTTTACATTTTTTTTTATAACGAAAATACTTTCTTTTATCATTCGATTAAAATTTCTCAAGATAGAGAGAGATCGTTATCTTTATTTATTCTAAAGTAGGTCGTACGTAAACACCTTGGGTGTTATGCAACCCAAGGATGCTGTGCTGATCTAGTCTAGTCTTGAGTAATG
>JAUCNH010173878.1:0-10726 GCA_032353275.1 Sardinella hualiensis
TGTTCCCACACGGTAATTCACTGTCACCACAATGACGTTTCCCCTGTTGGCGATCTCCTCTCCATCATACAGATAGTGGTCGAGGAAGTTGATTCCCATTGCATCACCGACCAGGAATGCACCTCCATATATCCACACCATGACCGGCAGGTTGGTAGAAACATCTGAAGCAAAGTTACAGTTAGGATTTTACAGTAAAAACCTTTGACTTTAAGATATTGGATATATAACAATTTAAGATATTGGATATATAACAATTAAACATCATGAAGTCTGGGCAAAACTTTGAAAAAATTTGAGGTAGAGAATAAATAACCATGGATGCTGGTTAACTTGTTAAGGAAATGTTATCACAATGGGACTTCATGCCCAGCATTGTACTGTATGTGACAAGTCTGACGACTTTGATGGTCTCTGCATGAGCTGGAGGATGGAGTACAGTGGACTACCTTCCAGTCCCTGGGGCACCCAGATGTTGAGGTAGAGACAGTCCTCGTCTCCAACAGTCTTTGTCTGGGGGAGATTGAGCTGCAGACAACTCTTCCCGTATTTTGTGGCTTTCAGAACACCTGCACACAGTGATGATGGCAAAGGAAATACAGTCATGCCCGTGAGAATGTCCCTGTGCAATGAAGGCTGTTGACCAAAGTTCATCATCATCATTTGTACAGTCTTGTAATTAATTAATATGGGTCATTTCTAAAGAAGTTCAACATGGGAACAATTTTCACCATCATTTGCTGATCTGTATATGGTACTTCTTTATTAATTGATATTGGAAATGCTTAAAGGCTTTCCATCTGAAAGGGGTAGATTACAGGGTAATATGCAGAAGAATGTTAATTTTAGTAGGCCTATTACCGGTAGGCCTGCTAACTAAAGTAATACTGAAATACATGACGTCTGATGAACAGAATTGTATGAAAATAATGGTTTCAGGCATGGCCGGGCGTCAATCTCAAGGGGTTAATATAGCGCATGGTACTAATTTAAAAATTTGAAACCAGCTCTTCTCTTACCAGTACTATGTACTGTCTGTAAATCTTATGGCTTACTGCTAGCCATGCATACACTGAATAACAGCTTCTAGAAGTGAACCTTATATCATCCTTTCATCAACATGTCATCATTTTTATCATTTGAATGGTACTCAACATTCAACAGTTGCACTTACTCTCTCTATATAAAATATGTTTTATGTACTATTACCGTCCACTGACTACAAAACTGCTTCCACACAGGCCATGGATACACTGAATACCAATTTCTATATGCCTTGGAGAGCCTCACCATCCCAGCCAGGGTGACGTTGGGGCTTCTCAAAGCGACCAGGAGGGGCGGCAAAGGGGATTCCTCTGAAGACGTCCATGTAGCGGAAGAGTCCGGAAACAGCATAGTTGTCTCCAGAAACCATTCCACCTTCAGTGAGTACATTTCCCAGCTGAAAATAAAACAAAACAAAGACATGCATTCATAATACAAAATATTATGAAGGAAAAAATAATAACAAAATAATAATAATAATAATATTAATGGAATAGACAACAGTAGATTTAGTTGTAACATCTCTGTAATAACCATGGAGACTGATTGGTTTGTCATGTGTGTGTATCAGAAAGACGCATCCTGCACACACATCACATCATCTAACTGTTCCAAAATGTATGAGCCTAAAGTACTCAAAGTCATTAAGGCTCACAGAGGCAGCAGAAGCAGAGCCCAAACAAAGGGTGACAGTCAGCATAAGTCCCAAAACGGCCATGGTCAACGATCAACAACACCTACAGGACTGAGAACCTTTTTGTTTGGTCATATATATAGTATATATCCCCTCCTGACCTTTCCTATCTCCTGCTGCCAATCAGGCTATTTTTGCCAGTGTGGTTGCATAATCACACCATGCTTTCACCAATCTGAGACTTAGTGTTACAATCACAACGAGAGTTAAACAAAAGCACTATAGATCAGTTTCCGATATCATGGTCTTAGATTTTTTCTTCTCTTCTCCCTAGGGTTAAGATAAGTTGTAAGTGAATTGGTATTCACTACAATCGTTTGAAGAGCTGTAATTGAAAAGGTAATTTAATAAAAAAGCAGTTTCTAACATGCATTCTAATTTCCTGTGTATGTAACAGGGACCCCAATCTTACTTCAATATCAAGAATGGTAGATGTGTTGAGGCTCAATACTATTATGACCAATGAAAATGTTGTACACACTCAGATTTATTGTCCCGTAGCTCTGATATTACTGTTTAAAATGTTTAAGTGAAACACATGTTGCACAACTACTTAGCGCTAAGCAATATTAAAAAAACAAACAAAAAAAAAACAAGTCTCAAATGGGGCGACTCCCATTACCCCATGCCATTACCCAGTTTTAGTCAAATTATGCTTGGTTAATGTGTGACTGTGGAAATCTCCTTGAAAATCTCACAGGTGGTGTTGGTATACCGGAGGTTTGCTTGGGTTATTTCTAGGAGTAGGGGCCTCCAACATTTGCTCTCCAATGTTTATTTTTCCATTGTCTTTATATTTAGAATCAATCAGCAATATCATAGGACAAAATCTGTAATAAAATGTGGGGCTGTTCCTACACTAATGATTCAATATGGTGATCTTGATCTACTTTTTAAGGGATTGATATTTGAGTCATTAAGGACTGCTCAGTTACATAAGCAATAGAAAATAAAAGGGTAGGATAAAATTTTTACACTTAAAGACTTTTTTCTCTGATCGTTTATAATGAAATACAGAGTTGCCAGAATGGCTGCATATAGGTGCAGTGCTGCAATCCTAAAACGCATTAAACTGTCCTGTAAGATAAAATGTTATGATTTCCCCTCATTGCACACAGTGAATTGTGAACTGAGAGTTGTGATGCTTACAGAGAAACTGATGCAAGACTATATTGCAAATGCAGAGACTACACTGCTTGTGCAATAACTGGGGTCAAAATCAAAAGAGATGTTTGACAGTGGAAACAAAATAAAGTGCGCCAAAGGGCTGCTGATGAAGGTAAGTGGGCAGCTGGGAGTGCACATTTTCCAGAGGGAGACGTTTATGTCTAGTTTCATGACTGCATACAATATGTTTGGATACAAGTAGCCTAATCGTAACTGTCAGTGCATAATGACCGTGTGGTCTAATGGGAGGAATGTGACGAAGCCCCGCCCCCATTTATTTTCTGAAGTTCCATGGAGCTCATTTTCAGGACCATTTTATTAAGCCAATTAGGTACCATGTTACTAATGTTACTATTGGTTACAAAGGCCATTGGGCTACATATCGCAGGGGAAAACCAAAGCCGTGCATGAGCTGAAAGGTGAGAGCCTACCAATCAGCGTGGGGAAAATGGCACCAGAAGTGATTTAAAATTATGAAATTTCTGGAAATTGGTGACGAGGAAGTGCCTTGCTAACTGGCTGAAGCTAACCAGCCAAATACTGCCCTCCTGGTGCCAACATACTAACCATATAGACTCACCCAATAATAATCCCCATAACTGGATTTTAGAGAGACCCACCATCCCAGCCAGGGTGAGGCTGGGGCTTCTCAAAGGAGGAGCAGCAAAGGGGATTCCTCTGAAGACGTCCATGTAGTGGAAGAGTCAAGAAACATCATAGTTGTCTCCAGAGACCATCCCACTTCAGTCAAGACATTTCCCAACTGAAAACAAAAACAAAATATTACTAAAATGCAATGGACATTTATATTTACAGCAGTAGAAAAAGAGGAAACTGATTACAGTTGTAGCAATCACAACTATTAACCCTCTAGATTTTAATGTCTTGAACATTACTGTAGGCCTATACCTTGTTTTCCACACTTTAAGGTGTACATTATCACCTTTGTAATTCTTTTCAAATTGCATCAACCAAAGGTCATAAAAAATCAACTCACAGTAGCAGAGCCCACCATTGTTGTTACCACCTGTCCAAGTTTCACCTGATTGTCCTTTTTAATGGTCGGTCCAGGGGGAAACAATATTCTTCCTGGACACTTACTGGCCTGGTGTTTTCTAGGCTTCATGATACATACAATTTGTAAAGTATCATATTACTCTAAGAGCAAAATAATATTAGGCTATTAATAATAATATCAGTAAACACATTGATTGACATTAACCACTTAAAATAACAATGTAAAGCAAAACTAATATACTGTAGCTCCAATAAGATTGTGTCCAATTTTGCTGCAATCGGGTTGATTGTGTTTCTGAAATGTCCAGGTTTTTTGTCAGACCTAGGTGGTAACCCTAATCAGTGATCTACAGTATCTGTAGGGTTAGGTTTTCACTGGTTCTAAGCTGTCAGTGAGCAGAAATAGGGCTGAAAGTGATAATGTTGAACTCATACTAGGTGTCCACTGCCTGCCGGGAAGCAAACCTAGGCCTATCCCAATGGAAAGGTTCCAGGCGCTTTGCATGAAATTAAACGATGTGAAAGCATGAGAGGTATGGGAAAAGCTTAAAAGTAAGCAGGAAGGTTTGATATGTCGGTAACACTTTATAATAACTCCTCCCTATTAAACATTTATTAAACATTATTTAACACATTAGTTAATCATGTGTAACACATGTGTAAGCCATTAACTCTTAATTATTTCTCATCAGTTAATCATTTAAATTAACAAATGTGTTAACTGATGATGCAGTGGATTGGTGGGCTGTATGTTGTTTGTATATGGGATTGTGGCTGTCTGCGATGCAATGAGGTGGGGGTTAGGTTAAGGTAGTAGTGAGGGAGGGGGGCAGAAGGTCCTTACTGATGAATTATAAATGATTCACTGATGAAAAATAATTAAGAGTTGATGGCTTACTAATAACAAATGTGTTAAATAATGCTCAATAAATGCTTACTAGGCAGGAGTTATTACTGTATATCTTACTTCTCTTACTTGTTGTTACGTCACATACTGTATACAGTAAGCTCAGACAGGGAAAAAAAATCTAGACCTCAAGAGGCAGTGGGTTATGCTTATTTTAGAATGGCACTCCAGAAAGCAAATCCAATCATAACCAAGGGCCAGCCTCACTGTATTCTCCTACACTGGGAATGGATCCCAAGAGTTGCCTTAAGATGGACACCACCTGGCAAAAGGACACCTGGGCAGCCCAAACCTACCTGGCATACATGTGTTACAGCAGCCTCCAAAGATGTGGGGAGAAACACAAAATGCCTCCCAGGACCTCCTGTGATGGAGAGAGAGAGAGAGAGAGAGATGAGGCCTCATGTCCCATGGGGGATTAAGTGGAGGAATTAAGTAATTATCTCAGAGCAGAAACACAGATGTGGGTTTTTAACTAGCATCGGTGGCTAAACGCATACAGTACAGTATAGGCCAATATGACCAGAATGGCAGAGTCCAGGTGGTACTGTACTGACAGGATGTTTTGGCCTCTGCAGCAGAATCCGAAGCAGTGAGGTGAGACTAAGCAGACTGCCTGTCTCCAGATTCTACAGCCTCTCCGGCCCCCGCATTCCCCCCCACACTGCAGCCTCTTGCCTGGTCATCGCGGGCCCACATGTGCGGTCAAGCGTGGGGCTTGTAGGGAGACCAGCCCTCAGTTTGCCTGGGCAATTACATGCTGAAGCATGATCTCACTGACCTCAGATCTGACTGCCCCACACCCAGCACCACCTCCACATCCATGCAGCCAACTGATTTATCAGAGGGGTTAGTGCACCTTCCTGTGAGTATGCTGCATTATCATTATCTGCCTCGCACATTCAGTTTTACCCAGGGAAATCAAGGCCATTGCAATCCCAACCCATAAATTAGACCCCTGTACCAGTGAATGATTCTTATTCAAAAAGAATAAAAAATTACAGTAAATTATAGTGAGCAGTACTTTATGTTTTTAATATATTTGTATAATGTTTGTTGCTTTGGATAAAAGGATAAATAGCTAAATCAAATTTACTTTACTTGTTGAGATGAAAACATCTACCTCTCCAAAGTCTTGCGAATCAAAACAAAGTGTCTTGCTTAAGGGAACAACAATATAAAACCTTATTTCCTTATACAATATAAATTTTATCAGTCTGCACTCCGCAAGCATGCTAGACTGTTTCCTTACCAACTATACTTCCATGTGAGTGGCCAGCGCAACCAAGTCCACTACCATATTTTGTTTCCCAGCCTGATACTGGACACAAAACCTGTATGGCTGTAGGGCAACAAACCACCTGGTGATCCTGGCATTGGAGTCCTTCATGCGGTTGAGCCACTGCAGTGCTTGGTGGTCAGTTTCCAATACAAGGCCACTGCCTAACAAGTAATACCTGAATGTATCCAGAGCCCAATTGACAGCCAAAGATTCCAGTTTCCACAGCCGTTTATCTTGTTTCTCAGGGGAATAACTTACGGCTGATCTAGCCGTATATCCACCTCATAGGTAGCAGGCCCCATCTTACGGACAACGGTGAAAGGCCCAAGCCAACGGGTCAACAGCTTGTTTTCGAAGGTGGGTAGGAGAAGAAGGGCTTTCTGTCCTGGCTGTAGGGTTCTTTGACGGGCAGTCCTGTCATACCACAGTTTCCGTCTGTATTGCAACTGTTCCAGATTACTCCCGGCCAACTCCGTGTCTTTTTTTGTCCATTTTGTCCCTCATTTTTTGAATGTGGGAGAGGACACCAGACTGTCAGTTGGGGGTGGTAGGGTGTGGTCCGGATCCCCTTAATATCTTAATATATTTTATTTTTTTTAGACAAAAAGGCTGTTCCCTGGTCAGTAATAATTTCTTGGGGTATTCCTACCCTAGAAAACAGTTGGAGGAGGGCTTGCGAAATGGTGGCTGTTACTTTGCGGAGAAGAAAAACCTCTGGATATCGTGTTGCATAATCACAGACCACCAGAATGTATTTGTGTCCTCTCTTTTTTTTTTTTTTTTAAAGATACTTTATGGGCTTTTTGCCTTTAATTGGACAGGACAGCTGAAGAGCGACAGGAGGTGAATGGGGAGAGAGAGACGGGGAGGGATCGGGAAATGACCGCAGGCCGGAACCGAACCCGGGTCCCCGGAGCCATGGTCGGACGCCTAACCAACTGAGCTAGTGCGCCCCCATTTGTGTCCTCTCTGGGTCCTTTCTAAAGGCCCCACAATATCCATCCCTATCCTCAAAAAGGGAACATCAATAATGGGAAGGCTGGAGGGCAAAAGGACTAGTCTTTCTCTTTCTCATGAGATGGCAAACTGCACAGGATCTGCAGTACTAGGCCTGGCCAATAAAACCTACCCGAAATTCTCTCTGATCTAATCCATTTACGAAACAAATCCTTCAGTCTGTGGTACAATTCTTTAGAAGTCTCACCTGTTTTAATGTCAGGCTCCCAGAATCTCCAGTAGACTTCCTCATTAATTTCAAATTTTTACAAAATGGCCTCTTTTACTTTACCATAATCAAATGAGTCATTACTGTCCATTGCCACCTGCCACCTGGGCCACCTGTACACGGCAGCAAGGCACTCAAAGGTGTTCAATATCCTTCCACAAACTTTGGAACAGCAGTCCTGGGTCATGCCACTGGAGTTGGACCTCCACCTGTCACATTTCAGCCGGGCAGCAGACAGAACTGGTGGTGGCTATGCTGTTGGTGGTGCTGCTGGTTGTGCTATGGGGCAAAGCAGGAGGTGGCATCGCTGGCGGGGCTGCAAGTAGAGCAGGAGGTGGCGCTTCTGGTTGGGCTGGTAGCAGAGCTGGAGGTGATGCTACCAGCCTGGGGTGGGAATGGGACTGCAGGTTGTGCTGCCAAGGACCAAGGGTGACGGAGCTCCTCAAACTCTTCATGGAACACATTTAACTGGACTTGGGCACTTCGCCAGCGCTGCTCCAGCTTAAAAGCCTCATGCTCATAGGCCCTCAAAGTTTTCTGCAGCAGGGCATACAAACCAGCCAGGTCTGCCCCTTCTGGCATGACTTCACCAGTGCTTGGTTCTTCAGACCCCGACAGACCTTCCTCTGCCCCTTGAAGCTCATCCTCCTCCTCTGTGCCATCCATCGCATCCTGCCTTAGTTGTACCACGGACATCCTTGGCTTAGCCCGACCCCGTCTTGCCCCTCTCCTACCACTTCTCCTCTCCAGTTTCTCAGAGAGCGTCACTATCCCACTTCTGACACCATATGTGAGTGGCCAGCGTGACCAGATCACTAGTAGGGATGTAGACTGAGGAGTGGATGTGGTAAAGATACACAGGAGAGGTTGTTGCCAGTCCAAAAGTGAATCAGATTTGTTCTCCCCAAAACAGCCCTATTCCTGTCTACTTACTCTGTGCAATGAAATGGTTTCATACACCCACTGTCTTTTCAGGCAAGGACTCTAAGATCTGTCACAGAACTCACACTCTCTGATTACAACTGCCTAAACACTGTTTATTTATTTCGCAATCAAATTTCTTCTTTAAATGATGAGACCAGCTATATGTGTACAACTACACTTCCCTGTAATGGTGACTCAGCTCGAAACTCACAAGCAAGAGATGAGTAACTCTTGTGCAACTAAACTACTGTCAACACAGTTTTTATAAGACATCTCATACGACAAAAGATTTCATGGTAGTGTCCTGTAACTTCTCATGCTACAGTAATAGTGCCTCATGCCACTAGTGCAGAGTGCAAGTGACATTCAGTTCTGACTATTTTGTGATTAACTGCTTTTATGTGGAATATTCTGAGTTAGAGAAATCAAGTTTGTTTAGCATAGCAAATAGTCACAAAGACAATTACTGTGCTTCATAAATGTCAGAGTGATAACTTTATGAACTTTCTTGTGCAGATAGGCTACTGTTATGTGGACAAATTTCATAAATGTGGAGGCTAATTGAGATATTTTCATGTGAAATGCAAATTTGCCTTTTTTTTCAAAATTGCACTTCATATTCCTGTAACTTTAAAACCTCCTAAATGTTTCAAAGCTTTTAAAGACAGAAAATGTGATTCCCCTCAATGGATGGAGGTCTACTTTGAGTGTAGAGTGATAGCCTATAGTTTTGTATTCAGCTTCCCAAATGGTGGTTACATTATAACGCTCAGTAAAACATCTATTTAGAATGTATAGTTTAAATTTAACATTATCGGGGGCGCAGTGGCTTAGTTGGTTGGGTGCTGTGCCGTGACTCTGGGGACCCGGGTTCGGTTCCGGCCTGGGGTCATTTCCCGGTCCCTCCCCGTCTCTCTCTCCCCACTCACTTCCTGTCACTCTTCGGCTGTCCTATCAAATTAAAGGCAAAAAGCCCATAAAAATATCTTTACATTTTTTTTAACATTATTGCTTTTAGTCCTCCCTCTGTTCACTGACTGGCCCGTCCCCGCTCATGAAAATGGGACAGATCTGTGCTATTTATGCAAAACGTATTGCCTGTTTTGTCATTCCTGTTTTCCCACTCATGTGAAAGCCATTATCAGCCCCACCAGTCATTCTTATCCTCTTCACCTTCTCTAGGAGAGAGTAGGAAGAGTGTGTTACCTTTGTCACAGAAGAAAGATTCATGTTTAGATAAAATGAGCAGTTGGGCAAAACACAGATTTGTCATACACAATGCGAATGGAACCTGGTTCAGCTAGTGATTGGTCTAATCAATCTAGACATGGTTTAGTCCATCTTTCATTTGGTGAGACACAAAGAAAAAATATTTGTTGTTATCTGGCAATACCATTGCGGTTCAAGTAAAGGAAGGGTTTGGGAGTGATGTGTGCCAAAGGTTACCTATGCCAGATTAAGGATTCCTTAAGTACCCCCCCCCACACCACCCATCCCCCCATCACCCCAACACACACACACACAATCAGTCTGGCACTGGAATACTGCAAAACTCCACACCTCATGAACAAGAATAGTGGAAATACTGATGGTGTTCCAGTTTGTTTATGGTATTTTGCTGGGACTTACTTATGGCCACTAACAGCTTGGTCAAGGCGGTTGAACAGGTCATGAAAGAGAACACAGCTGGATTTGCTGTTAATGTCGTAACCATAACTCCTCTTCCAATACTGCTTCAGATCACCTGCATACTCCATCACCTGCAAGAATGACGAGGACTTTAAAACAAGTATAGGTGTTTCACAAACAGTCTTCATACACCACACACAACATTCACAGAGATCCAGGTAAGCAGAAATGCTAATAAATGGTAAAGGTGTATTGCGGCTTCTTCAGTTGTAGAAAAACAGTTTGCTACTAAACTCAACCGATATTAACCTGAGTCTGTCTCTAAAGTATCTAAATAAGAATCCTCATCTTCCCTTTTCCACTTAGGGATTCCACATAACAGCTATTTTCTCCTTCGCTGAAAATGAACCTGAGAGCCATCTACAGGTAAAAGGAAAAACCTAGGACTTCAGGAAAAGATCTGCAGCACACCTGGTGAACTGCCTTAAATGCTTGGCAGGATTCAGAATCTATAGTACCTTTGCATCTGTTTCATCAAACAGTTTACACCAAGGAGAGTTGATGGATTTTATGGCAAACTCATAAGCACAAAAGTAAAATGCAGCTTCTGCCTCATCTGAAACAAAGAAGAAAAAAGGGTTTTAAAACAATGTAAGCCCTCCATTTCTGCCATCGCCTTACATTTGTGTGAAACTGAACAAACAGCACCACCTGCTGTTCATTGTTGTGGATCAGTTTATAGGCTTCAAGATGCATCTAAATCAGGCTTGTGCAAAATTCAGAATTGAATTGAGAATGACCCTGAAATTCCAATTCAATTCTTGAATTTGAATTTGA
>JAUCNH010173996.1:0-10718 GCA_032353275.1 Sardinella hualiensis
GTGTGTGTGTGTGTGTGTGTGTGTGTGTGTGTGTGTGTGTGTGTGTGTGTGTGTGTGTGTGTGTGTGTGTCTCCATAGAGGTCCTCATACTTCAGCAGCCTTTGTTCAAGCCAGATGAAACTTGAATATTTTCAACCCCCCCATAATCAGCTGACAAACACACACTTGCACCCATCACTTATTAACAGCAAGCAGGCGGCACCTAGCGTGTGTTTTCCTGAAGCCTGTTACTGCAGCGCCAGTGTCTGCGGGCTATGTGCTATTTGAACCCTGAGTTAGCCTACGCTTGTACTACCGTCTGCAGGCTATGGGCTATTTGAACCCTGAGTTAGCCTACACTAGCACCAGTGTCTGCAGGCTATGTGCTATTTGAACCCCGAGCTAGCCGCTACGATACAGCACCAGTGTCTGCAGGCTATGTGCTATTTGAACCCTGAGTTAGCCGCTACGCTACAGCACCAGTGTCTGCTGGCTATGTGCTATTTCAACCCGGAGTTAGCTTGTGTCTAGATGCCTGAGTTAGCCGCGAGGCTAAAGCTGTGTTTCCGGGCGTGCTATTTGAACCCTGAGTTAGCCTACGCTACACCGTGCTAAAGCTGGCTAGGCCAGAGCGTCACTATCCAGTTAATGCAATCCAATCCAGTGCTAGCCAATGTGCCAACAGTACAGGTCAATGCCTGCAGTGGCTGCCAATTAGATTCAGCAACTCAGCTCAGCTTGGCTGGTGATAATACAGCGATTTAACTGCTAGCATGTCATCGCAGTCAAATGTGTGTGTTCAGATGGAGATGTGTTGAATTCCTTAGATGTATGTACGTATGTGTGTGTGTGTGTGTGTGAAGCAGTCGGAGGATAAATGGTGTGTGTGTTGGAAAGCTAAAGGAGGAAGCCATGGCAGATAAAGTGCCTTTAGTGTGTGTTGAATCAATCAGCAGATGAGCGAGAAGAAGAGGGGACCGTAGTCTTCCTCCTCGTTCCAAAGATGGAGATGTGTTACGAGTGTGACTGCACAAAGCCTGTGTGTGTGTGTGTGTGTGTGTGTGTGTGTTTGATTTGATGCCTAAGGCAGTGGATGCTCCAGCTGGACTGATTGCTTAATGAATAACTATGAGTGGGTCGTGGGGAAGAAACGGTGTTGATGCCTAACTGATTAACACGTGCGTCAGAGGGGGAATTATTTGCGTGTTTGGGCCTTTAAATGAATGACGCAGATGCGTCTTCCAGGCCTTTGAGCTTTTTCCCTGCCCTTGTGTACTTACGCAATGCACAAGACCCCCTTGTACAGTCTTATGTTGATGCATTTTGTTTGCCTGTTTTAAATGAAGAGAACAGGAGTGGGGGGTGGGGTCATCGTGTCGATCATGCTCTGACCTCGGCCATCACAGCCCAGAGGTCAAAACTTAAGGAGGTCAACAGTTGACCGAGCAGGGGCCAAAGCGACTGGGGTCCCTTGAGTTTGGGCCCTTCAGCGTTGCACAGAAGAGTAATAAAAAGACAGAATTTCAGGAAGACATTTTTGTGCTATGAGTTAATCATTAGAATTGTGCCCAAGCAACAATAATAATTAAAAAAAAGACAAATGAAATGTATTCAATGAATGGAACCACACCCCAGTCTGAAAGATGGTAAATTAGAATTTATGATGCCTTTGTTTTGTTTTGCCTTGTGCGTTTATGTTGTTTGAGATTGTTGGTGTGCTTATGTTGTTGTTTGGGGTTGTGTGTGTGTGTGTGTGTGTTTGTGTGTGTTTGGGGTTGCTTGTGGTGGCGTGCAGGATGGGGCATTGAGCTGATGAGCTACTTGGCTGCTATCAGCCTTTTCCAGTGTTGCTTTGTGTGAGGCTGGATGAACACAGGAAACACACACACACTACACATGCACAAAGATTCATGCATACCTACCACACCATACCATACACCCCCCCCCCCCCACACACACACACACACATACACACATACAGAAACCAAGGGGTCTCTCTTTGCAACCTACCAGACTCCTGTTTAAGTCCCATGCCATCACAAAGATCACATCACACACACACACACACCTACACCTACCAGACTCCTGTTTAAGTCTCATGCCATTACATTACAAAGATCACATCACACACACACACACACACACACCTACCAGACTCCTGTTTAAGTCCCGTGCCATTACAAAGATCACATCACACACACACACACCTACACCTACACCTACCAGACTCCTGTTTAAGTCCCGTACCATCACAAAGATCACATCACACACACACACACACACACACACACACACACACACCTACCAGTCTCCTGTTTAAGTCCAGTGCACCATTGAAAGCTCGGATCACAAGGCCACTCTGTTCTTGAGCAGGCGGTGGAGTCAACCCCATACTGACCCCATACTGACAGGGTGTTCCAGCTTGAAGGATGGTTGTAGAACTTTACTGACACTCTGCAGAGCAAATATATATATAGGCGGCCCCCATCCTCCCTGCTGCATTGGGGCTGACTGAAGGATCCTTACGCTAGCCACGCTAGCCTTTGCTCCAGTAATCATCACTCTGGCCTGACTGAAGGATCCTTAAGCTAGCCACGCTAGCCTTTGCTCCAGTAATCATCACTCTGGCCTGACTGAAGGATCCTTACGCTAGCCACACTAGCCTTTGCTCCAGTAATCATCACTCTGGCCTGACTGAAGAATCCTTACGCTAGCCACGCTAGCCTTTGCTCCAGTAATCATCACTCTGGCCTGACTGAAGGATCCTTACGCTAGCCACGCCACGCTAGACTCCAGAAATCATCGCTCATGCTTGTCTTTTGCTCACTCAAATAGTTTGGCAGCAAGAGAGCAGGCGCATATTTCTCCATAGCTTGCTTTGTGATTGGCTCCTGTTTTTAAAGAGTTGTTCTTTGTTTTCTATATTGGACTGTGTGCCTGTGGGGTGGGGGTGTTTTTGTTTTGGATATGTTTGTGGTTTATTTTTTTGTTTGCTTGTTTGTTTGTTTTTGTTTTGGGGGGGTCTTTTGTTTTTTGCTATGTTGATTAGAACAGAATCTTGAATTATTTTCCTTGGGTGGTTAGACTTGCATGAAAGATGCTTTAATACGCAATACAAATGAAAAGAAAGAAATGAAACAAAAAGAAAAACAAAGAAAAAAAGAATAAATAAAACAATTAACTGACACACACAAACACAAATGCTGCATATTCCTCAAACCACTTAAACACTCGCCCAATCAGATCCACCCAGAGGGATCTTGCCTGCCCTTACCCCCATCTCTCTCTCTCTCTCTCTCTCTCTCACACACACACACACACACACACGCCACCTCTTGCCTGCTTGCCTCATAATCGAATGCTACTGCATGACTGCTCCACAACTGCTCTCTCTTATGGCCTTGTGCGATTGCAGTGAAGAATGCACAGTGGTCATTCGCCAGAATGTTTGCTTCTTTTTGGGGTTGAAAATCAGAGTTTTGTTTGATTTATTTGTTTTTGTTTGTCTGTTTTGTTTGAATACAATAAAATGTGCATTTGAAAGTATATATTTAATATTGCATAGTTGCCAAACCTCTGCTAGGTTCTGTCCAAAGATTCAGTGTGTGGTGAGGGGAACCTTAAACCATGTGCCATGTCGCCTGTTCTCAGGGTTCTTGCTGGAACCCAGGAGAACCTCCCATGTACCCAACCGGGGGCCTGGCAGCGGCGGATCTGGGCCACTGTTGGACTCTTTGGCCAATAGTATTCGTTTCTTAGGACTCTCTGGCCAATAGCATAAGTCTCTGTCGGACGCTTTGGCCAATAGCATTTGTCTCTTGGGACGACACAGACAGGAGGTAGTTTTAACAAACCAGCCACAGAATCTCCACCAGTGTCGCCCCCTGGTGTCAGGGATGCCATCACTCCTCCCATCCAGGGGTGTGAATTTCTTCTTTTCTCGTTGCCAACCTCCAGCATGATCTTGTTCCTGTGCCGCTGGGAGAAGCGAAGTGGTGTAGTAACCATGGTAACAACAGAGGAGAGCAACAACCCATCCCTCATCCCCCAGTTCCATTGGAACCCTAACCCAAAACAAGTAGACTAGAAAGGCAACAGAATATGATGGTAGTGGTGGTGGTGGTGTTCTCCTGAGAGCTTTGCAAGCTGCATGCCACCCCCAGGTGTCTAAAGTGCCTTAAGCGAGCAGCGTTGGGCGCGGAGCGGAGCGGACCAAAGCCATAACCAAGCCAGGGCTTCTGTCGCCTGGGAGACCAGTGCCAGACACGCCGCTCCTGGTTCCGATCGGATGTTGGGACGAGCAGCAGTCTGGCTGTGGGGAAGTGGCCTTGCCAGCCCTGTCTGCACCTAAGCCTTTGAGGGGCGACACAGCGGCCATGTTGAAATGACAGACGAGGAGATCAGAGAGGTGCATAGTTTGATCTCGGTAAGCGTGAGGACGGGTCTCGTGGAGGTCACTTGAGAGAAGGAGAAGAAAAGCTCATGCTTGCCATTTGATTCATTGTTTTGGTCAGGAGTGTGTCGCACCCTATTGCTCAGCCCCATCCCTGTGCTTTTGCTTGCCTGCCATTGAAACACACTCACCTTTTTGCCTTGATCTTCATTTAGCCGGCCAAAATCAGTTTGGAAGTATTCCACCACCAAGCGAATTCATGTGCACACCTTTTCACACACACACACACACACACACACGCACACTTGATCATACTCGGTCTCTCACACACTCCTGTGAGTGTGTGGGGCTGAAGAAGCTTACATTATCATGCCGCCTTAAGATTGTGCCACACTGGTGTAATGTGTGTGTGTGTGTGTGAGAGAGAGAGATTATTTTTATTTTCCTCCCTGAACTTGTTTTGCCATTTGGTTTATTTTTGTTTTTCTAGTTTTGTGATTAGATTGAAAATGTTCAGATCAATAAATAAATATTGTGAGAACAGTTTGTGTAATTTTTGTGTTTGTGTGTGTGAGAGAGAGAGATAACATCAGCTAAAAACTACCATGGGGACATCCAGTTCCAGCACACACTACTAAAGTAATACTCCCACTGCGTCACACACCCTGTTTTTCTACACAACTGACAACTAAGTAACAAGTGACATACTAGAGAACCCATTAAACAGTAACATATCCGCTAGAGACGGGGGCAGAGACGACCTTGGCCAAGGTCAAGTGAGCTCTTCCGAGATCAGTCATGTACTTGGGACACCTGGGGGAGTGTGAGCGTGTGTGTGTCACTAAAGGGGATACGGATATGGCCAGAAATGACACCCAAATCTCACATGGGCTTGGGCTTGCCTAGTCCAAATGCCAAAGGACCACCTAATTTATCTATAAGCAATCTAAAATTTTTAAAACTGCAAAATTAAAACTTTTCTTAAAACTCTCCTCTCCTTTAGTTTTTCATGAATTGTAACTGAAGTGGCAAGAACTTGACCTTAGCCGTTACTGGACGTCTGTCCATTAGTGATGATGTCAGCAAGCATGTGCGGCTCCAGAGTGTCTGTGGAATTCTTATCAGCCGAAATGAAAATAAACAAATAAATAGGTACATAAAGGTGTTTCTTCTCAATAAACAAACATTCCTATACACACACATACACACCACTGGGCTGGAGAGGGCCAAGAGGACTGTGCCCAAGATTCTATCCCCAGCCTGGTCCTTTGTCTCTGCCTGTCCAGACCCTACAGCACGCAACCCCCCTTACAAGAGGATACAGGATATTGAAAAGGAAGTGAGGAAGTGGGCACAGGCTATCGCCTGCCCCGATTTGCATACATCTGTGTGTGTGTGTGTGTGTGTGTGCTCACACATGTCTGCTCTTTTATGTGCCAAAACTGCCCTGAATGCAACTTGGGCCTCAGACTGAAGGCACACATGACACACACACACACACACACACGGTTTAACAGGATATGTGTTCTCCCCCTGGTCAGAGAGGGGCTGCTTAGTGTGCAGAAAATGATCAATGTGGTGAAGTTAAGGAAGGGAACGCTAAGCTGAGTGTGTGTGTGTGTGTGTTTCATGTGTCTTCTGTCTGAGGCACAAGGCAAGCTGAGGGTGTGTGTGTGTGTTTAATGTGTGTCTTCAGTCTGAAGCATAAGGCAAGCTGAGGGTGTGTGTGTGTGTCTTCAGTCTGAGACCTAAGGGAAGCTGAGTGTGTGTGTGTTTCATGTGTGTCTTCAGTCTGAGGCCAAAAGCAAGCTGAGGGTGTGTGTGTGTGTGTTTCATGTGTCTTCAGTTTGAGGCACAAGGCAAGCTGAGGGTGTGTGTGTGTGTGTGTTTAATGGGTGTCTTCAATCTGAGGCCCAAGGGAAGCTGTGTACGTGTGTGTGTTTCAAGTGTGTCTTCAATCTGATGCCCAAGCCAAGCTGTGTGTGTGTGTGTGTGTGTGTGTGTTTCATGTGTGTCTTCAATCTGAGGACAAAAAGTCTCCCTCTCAGCAGTTTCTCTCTCGCTCGCTGGGAGCTCAGGGACTTTTGGGGCGGTGGAAGCCCACGGGTGCTGGCATGTTTGGGAGCAGGTGGGGCAAAGGTCACCCTATCAGAAGATCAACTGTCGGTAACCTGAATATACCAGTACTTGCATGTGTCAACACGACTTCAGGAACATTTGAAGAGTGCAGATGCAGAAGCCTCCAAGCCCATCTTCAGTAACATGCAAATATAAAGTTGGTTTTATAACAATTTCTAAGTAATCTATCAAATTGTGATTTGAATGTTTTGAATGATTTGAAAGCCAAAACTATCCAATTGGAGTTGGACTGATGAGTTGTTTATCAAAATTATATGAAAAATTCACTGAAAATGAACTTATCAACTCTTCATGTGTAGTTTCTCCCACAATGGACGTTTCAAATGGGCTTCAAACTGTCACGATTTGATTGCAAAATTTTATGTAGCATCACAGGAATTATGGACGGGCCCAGGCTAAACGAGCCCCCAGTGTCCAATGGGCATCTCGCAAGTCCCCAGTGTCCAATGGGCATCTAGCAAGACCCCAGTGTCCAATGGGCTGCACTGCTACTTGTCGATGCTGAGGGTGAGTCTCTCTGCACTGCTGCTAACGCAGGGATTCACCTGATGATGAAATCTCCACTTACATCTCTCAACACAACTCACTCCTTATAGGGTTAATCACACACGCAATTCTCATAGGCTTAATCACACACACACTTCTCATAGGGTTAATTGCACACACAAACACACTTCTCATAGGGTTAATTACACACACACACACACAGACACCTTATAGGCTTAATCCAGAACAGACCAGGAAGCAACATCCCCCACCCACCCCCACACACATTCCACACAAATGTCCTAGCTAACATAGTAATAATGAGAGTGCAGACACACACCAATGTACACAAACATAGTTAATGATTCACTCCCTCACACACACCATTATGTATGAGGCCATATATTATAGTCATCAAGCTCAGTACACAGTGGTAGCCAATGACAGAAGAGCTGACATGTCACACACTGAACGTTTCTACGGACTGGGACAACACACACACACACACACACACACACACTCTGGAGCCAGTGGATTCTCTGGGCCCATGGAAACAGGTAATATGCGTATGCAGCAGCTCAGCGGCACACAAACACACACCGTCTCCATGGAGATATACTGATAATAAAGACACACTTGCATACACACACACACACACACACACATAATTCAATTGCCCCAAAGACAGAGCATAATCTGATAAGCACTGCAGGACAAAGCACAGGATTCACCACGTGTGTGTGTGTGTGTGTGTCCAGCATATGCAACCTCAACCCAAAAATGGTGCAAATTTCATCTCCTTACATGTGTAAAACTCTTGAGTGTATTACAGTATTGTGTGGTTTGGTCATCATCTTGGAGTGAATAAAGACTGCAAAGAATTTCCACACGTTCCTCCCTTCTGTATGTGTGTGTGTGTGTGTGACTACTCATCACACACGGAATGCCAGGGAAGTAACATACTGGTGTGGAAAATGGTGCTAGTGACAAGAGTATGAGTTAAATGTGTGTGTGTGTGTGTGTGTGCGTCAGCCGCTCCATCTCATGACTTGTCATCCCTGACATCACTGCTGTGCTGTGGGAACAGCCTTTATTCTCTCTCTCAAATATTCATGGCTTCGCCTCTCATGCTGTGAGAACATCTCCTCTGCCAAACATCTCCAGCTCACTTCCTCTCTGCCACACTCGTCTAGCTCTTTCTTTCTCTCCGTCATACACATCTAGCTTTTTTTCCCTTTTTCTCTCTCTGAGATGGAGATGTGTGGCAGAGAGAGAAAAAATTCTCTCTCTTTCTCTCTGCCACATCTAACTTTTTCTTTCTTGGTCATACACATCTAGCTCTTCTTCTTTTTCTGTCACACACATCTACCTTTTTCCCTCTCTGCCACACATCTAGTTCTTTCTCTTTGCAAAGCGGCTGGCCACTCAGGTAGAATGTGACTCATCCAAACAATTTGCTAAAATAGTTTGACCGGCCTTGTTGTTGATGTACAATATTATGGTGAATAAATGTGTTTGATTTGAGCAGAAGTTGTTCACTATAGACTACTTCTTTCATAATGCTATTTAGGCATGAGTCAGATTCACCCGTGGACTAAAACGGAAATACATTTTATAGCCTGCTGCTCCAGAGCTCAATAATCAGCGGCCCATTGCCTGCCAAAGCCTTGGCAAATGGTGGCGTGTCCAGTACTCCATGTCAAAGACAAGGCAACACACACATAGAGATACACGCACACACACACACACACACACACACACACACACACACACACACACACACACAACGTCAAAGACAAGGCAACACACAGACCCAGAGAGAGACACACACTCACTCAGACGTACTCAATGTCAAAGACAAGGCAACACACACACACAATGTCAAAGACAAGGCAAGGAAATGAGAATCTCTCAGCGAGCCTATCCAGCTCTGCACAGAGCCTTGTCTGCGCGCACACACACGCACGCACACACACACGCACACAGAGCTTTACCAAAACGTTTGGCAGAGATGCATGATGGCTCTGGAACAGCTATTTTTAACTGAGGGTGTGTTTGTCTGGGTTGTCTGTGGTTTTTACAATGCTATGTGTGTGTGTGTTTGCGTTTCAAAGATGTGTGCACTTCTCAGTGATGGTTTTATTAAGGAGAACACATATAAAATTTACAATATTTCATTAAAATAGTTCTTGAATAACATAATACACCTTTAGAGCTGCTAATGCATTTCACAATGACCCGGTGTCACTCACTTCAAGACAAACCACACACACACACACACACACACACTCACACACACACACACACACTACGGACCCTTGAATGTGCAAAGCTAAGTCCAAGATCATGTTATTATAGTGCAAAGTGTTTTTGTGTGTGTGTGTGTCTGTGTGTCTCATTCAGCTTTCCCACATGATGTCATCTTTGTGCAGACTCGAGTACAGGCCATGTGACACACTGTGTGGGCGTGTTTTCTTCGTAGGGGAGGGGCTTAAGGGTTGAACGCCAACTGTCTTGACCTTCGACCCCATGGGGCTCTGCCGCTGTTTCTTGGGGCTCCGTGACGACTGCCTCAGTTTCTCCACCTAGCACACACACACAGGCACGCACGCACACACACGCACGCACACAGAAAACTATGCTATAGACCCCTTTTGAAGCAACGTCATGCTGGAGGCAAATACATGTTCCAGTGGGCTAAGTAACATTACTTGACTTGCCAATTAATTTCAGCGACTTTGAGTTAGCTCTTGTCAAGGCAAACAAACATACTGGCAGTGGCAACAGATCTAACTGAACACAGGGATTTTTTTTTTTTTAATCTAAACTTCGCTTAAAACTCAGCTCATCACAATTAACCTGTTATCTTGTTCGCTGACAACGCTAGCGGACGTGACCAGATTGTTTACCATACGATAAAGCGTTTTCTGTAAAAAAAAAGTGCTCCTTACTTCTGCATAAAGTGTAGAATACTGAAAGGCCCACATGATCGCTATTGTAGTTAGTATAATTTAATATACTGATGCTTGTTTACTGTTTATAACCTTTATTTGGAAATATTATATTTACCTGCAAATACACCAGGTTTTCTTGATAACCTTGAAGCAACTCAACCTTCACTGGTAAGTACACACACACACACTTACTGTTTTCTGGTGTTTGCGTAGTTGTGTGATCTGCGTGGCTTTCTCCTCCATCTTCCTGACCAGAGTGTCCAGCTCCCTCTCCAGGTCCTCTCTCACACGCCTGCTCTTAGTCTCCGAGATCTGGCACACCAGCTCCTGATGCTCACTGTGGTGGGCGCGCACACACGCACACACACACACACACACACGCACACACACGCACACACACAAAGACAGATGCATCACTATCTTAAACCAGTATCCACATTTCCCCCAACCATATCCAGGAGAAAGAGCATTAAAAACTGATATGGATCAAAAAAGGTCCAACAGGGGACCTCTCTTGCACCCTGGAACTTTGGGTATGCAAGACCCCCTGCTGCCACCTACTGGACAGAGGAGTGCAGTGCTGAACCTGTTTTACACTGGGGACTAGAGGCAGCAAGCAGGGGGTGGCACTCATGAGCATGGGCGGTTTCTACATAAGGGCGATTGGGCGACGCACTGCCAAACATAGGCTAATAAAAAAATATATTATTTTTTTCTCTTCCCTACTTCAACGGAGCTGACTGCTCTCCTTTTCTGACTGTGTCTTT
>JAUCNH010174057.1:0-10709 GCA_032353275.1 Sardinella hualiensis
CGCACTGCCGCGCTTCAAAGAAAGCATGGCCGCACCGAGCTCCTCCACAGACAAAGGCCTCTCCAATAGCAGGCGGTCTGCGTCCGCCAGCCTAAGCGACAAACACCCCAGAAAAGATTCCATGGCCGTCTCCTCCACCAGCCGCTCCTGGAAAAGGTCGCGGTAGTAGGCGCTTGCCAGGTCAAGCACCTGGCCAACCTTGGACACCAGGCCAGCCGGTCCCTGCAGGGTGTCCAGACAACCCTGCCCCCGCCTGGCCCTGACAGCCGAAAAGAAGGCCTTGGAGGGGGTCTCCTCCACCAACCGGCCCCTAATCCCTGCCGTCAGCATAACAGCCTGGGCCTCTCAGGTGTAAACCTCTTTGAGCTGGTACTGTAACAGCCTGGCCCGCTCGCGGGCCCACGGAGAGGCAGCTGGACCAAGATGCCAGAGCTGACTTAATTCCCGGGCCCAACCCTCTGCCTCCAACCGCTTTTCCCTGGCCTTTCTCTGGCCCCAGCGCTTACAAAAGAGGGCCACCCGCCTTTTTCCCTCCTCCCACCATTCACTGACAGACACGAACTGGGTCCTGAATGCCTGCCTCCCGTCCAACACGGACGACACGGCTTCCACAAAGGAGCCGTCCTCGAAGAAGGAAGTGTTGAGGTGCCAGAGGCCGGGCCTCCTCGCGCAACCCCCCACCTCCACCTTTACCCCCACAAGGCAGTGATCAGAGAGCCACACAGGAAGAACCGTAAAGGCTGCCACCGGGGCAGCGGCCGAGACAAAAAGATAATCCAGCCGGGCCCGGTTCCCCCTAGAATTGGACCAGGTGTGGCCCTCGGACCCGTCGCCAGCCACCCTGAAGGCGTCCCTCAGGCTGTAGCCTGAAACAAGGGTCTTCAGGGCCTCCCCCGACCCCCCATCAAGCGCCACATTGAAGTCACCGCCCAACAACACAACTCTATTAGTGAATAGGAGAGGGCCGAGCAGATCGAAAAAACCCCGTCGCTCTCCCACAGCGGAGGGGGCATACACATTCGCACAGCGCAGGGCAACGCCCCGCCAGATCACATCCACAGATAAACTCCGGCCCGGCAAGAAGTCCCGCCCCCCAAAGAGGACGCCTACCCCGTCGGCATGCTTATTGCCGCCCCCCCAAACCGAAGGACCCCTGCTCCAGAGACTTGAGAGAGCTTCGACATCGTCAGGCCCACCGATGTGAACTTCCTGTAAGAACAGGATGTCGATGGGCTGTGAGTCCACAGACAAGAAAAAGGCTTGCCTCCTCACCTCCATCTTCAAACCCCTCACATTTAAAGACTCAAAGGAGAGCCCCACCATGTTTGCGACCGGCGAGCACCCACTCCCCCCTCTCGACCAACCCCCGACCCACCCCTCCCCCGGAGGAAAAAAAAAAACAGACCCCTCGGGCCTATAATACCCCTCCGCACCCTCCCCCCACCCTCCCCCCCACACCCTCCAACCCCCACAGGGAAACCAAAAGTAAACACAAAACCCCCGCAACAGCAAAAGCCCCGTAAGCCAGACACAATCACAGCCCATATAAACAAGTCCACTATAAACATAAACATCAGACAACAGAGGAAAACAGAAACTCACTTCTTGTCCCTTCCAGCTGCGCCCGCTCGTCCCCGGCCCGCAGAGACAGCAGACACCCGCGCTGCGGCCTTCCGTGCTCCTCCTGGCTCTGCAACGGAGTGGGCGCCTCACCAGGCCCCACCCCCGACCCGGTCGGCTGAGATGAGAAGAGGGGGTCACTCCCGGACTGGACCACAAGGCCCTCAACGGCAGCAACTCCAGCCGCAGCCGCCTGAGCGCCCACTGCCGCCTCCTCCAGCACTGCAGCGACAGCTTTCTCCTCGTCCGCTGGCCAGTTCTCCACTCTCTCCTTGTCCGCAGCGCTGGGTATCCGGACCGGGTCCGCATAGAGGTTAATGGCTTCCCTTGCAATCCTGTCCAGGCGCCTTTCCGCCAATGGGTCCACGCCCTCCTCGGGGGGCCGACGCCCTTTCCCCAGCCACCCGGGCGCCTCTTCATCCGGATGGGAGCGCTTAAGACTCGCCCCGCTATCCGGCATCTCCTCCTCCAGAACTGAGTCACCGCTGCTCCAGTCATCCGAGCCCAGAGGAGGAAGGTCCTGGACGGCCGGAGGACGGTCCAGGGCCCGCGAAGCCTCAGGAGACAGCAGGCCATCCCCATCTGAAGGCCCCAAGGCAGCACCCGGATTCGCAGCCTCCGACTTCGCTTCAACTTGAACTTGAATGCCATCAGCCTCCCCGGGCGCTCCTTCTGCAGACTCGGCCTCTCCACGTCCACTCCCACCCTCCAGGGGGCGAGCTTGGGCACCATCCGCCGTTCCACTCCAATATTGAAGGGGGGGGGCGTGAGCTCCACCCTGGCCGCATGGCAGAGAACTTGTAGACTCGCTCTGGGAAAGCACAAGGGCACCGGGCTCAGCAGCCCCAGCCACCACAAGGGGGCCCCCTTTAGACATACCTTCTGCTGGAGCCTCCCCCGGCGCCCCTGCAGTTCCAGCCCTGGAAACCCCGCTGCTCTCCAGAACGCCATGTGGCAATCCAGCCGAAGCGCTGCCGCCTCCATCACCATCAGTCGATGCCGACCGCCCGGAACGATGCGGACACTCCCGGAAAAGGTGTTGCGGGCTTCCGCAGAGGCTGCAGGTCCTTGGCGCTGCACACGCTCCTGACTCATGCCCGCTCTGGCCGCAGTATCTGCAACGCCGCTCCTCACAGTCAGCCATCCTGTGGCCCACCGTCCCACATCTCCAGCAGGCCCCAGGCTGGCCCTCGATAAACAAAAAGCCCTTGTCGGGTCCAAGGAAAAACGTGTAGGGGGGGTAGATCGTACATCCATCTTCCTTTGTCCGGAACCGAACTCGAAAACGGCGTCTTCCCATCCAAAGCCCATACTTATTGGTGATTTTAGCCCCGTCACCCACCTCCAAGCAGTACCTCCTCAGGAAAGTCGGCAAGTCTTCCACGGGAAGGTGAGGGTTGAAGACCTGGATCACCACAGATGCAAATCCATCAGACTGTTATGTATGTCGCCTACGGGCATCCGTACCATGACTATATGTATCACGTGATGACTAAGTAAACTCTCTCTCAGTAATCTCAACCTGTGTTTGTCTGGTCCTGACTTCCATACGTTACATGGTGTCAGAAGTCAAAGAATTGGTTAAAAAAATGAATCAGTTACAGCCGCCGTCTGTGTTAAGCTTCGAAGGCAACATAGCGGAAAATTGGAAGCTCTGGGAGCAGAAGTTTGACTTATTTCTGACCGCCAGTGGAATTGCCGAAAAGTCAAGCAAGGTCCAGTGCGCCACGTTCCTGCATGTCGCCGGGGATGAAGCTGTTAAAGTCTTCAACACTTTCAATTTTGAGGAGGATGACAAACTGGATGTGCTGAAAAAGAAATTCAAGGACTACTGTGAGCCAAGGAAAAACGTAACGTATATCCGCCACTTGTTTTTCACGAGAGCCCAAGGTCCCAGTGAAAGTATTGACGCTTATGTCACTGATTTAAAGAACAAAGCAAAAGACTGTGAATTCCATGAACTTCATGACTCGCTGATTCGAGACCGCATAGTGTGTGGTGTGCGGGATGACCAGGTGCGTGCAAGGCTGCTTAGAGAAGAAAAGTTAACGTTGGCCAGAGCAGTTGATATCTGCCGCGCTAGTGAAATGACTGTGTCTCAAGTAAAAGCGCTCAACGAAGAAGTTGAAGTGAATAAAATTAGGAGTACTAGTCATGTGAACAAGACGAACAGACGTAGTGCGAAGTTGAACGGAAATGAACACAGAATGAGAACAAATTAGACTGAAGCCGAGCAGAACGCGCAGAGACCGAGCTCCAAATGCGGCTATGAACATAACCAAAGACAATGCCCCGCGTATGGTCAAACGTGCAGGGTGTGCAACAAGAGGAATCATTTCGCCAAAATGTGCAGACAAGCTAAACGGCAAGGCAGCGGTTCCACCGCGAAGAAGCTGCACGTTGTGGAGACAGAGGATGATTTCTTTGTTGGCTCTGTGGAATTAAAAGAAGACAGCCCGGTTAAAATTGAAGCAATTGCAACTGACATTAACAGTGACAATGCCAGATGGACTGAAAGGCTAAAAGTAAGTGGAAAATTAATCATTTTTAAATTGGACACAGGAGCAGAGTGCAACGTTCTAGCTGTGAAAACGTTCAAGTCACTAGGATGTAAAATGTCAAAGCTCAGAAAATCAGGTTGCAAGTTAGTGACGTATTCTGGCCACCAGATGTCGCCAGTTGGCAAAATAACGCTTACCTGCAAATACAAAGAAAAACCATACGAGCTTGAGTTTCAGATTATTGACAGTGATGCACCAGCAATACTTGGACGTAGAGCATGTGAAAAAATGGGCATGATAAAAAGAGTGCATGAAATTAATTCAGAAGATGAGCTCATGGGAAAATTTGGTGATCTGTTTACTGGTCTTGGCTGTCTACCAGGGCATCACCACATTCAGATAAATAAAGACATACCACCAGTCGTGCATCCGCCAAGGAGAGTTCCAGTTGCCTTGAAGAGCAAGATTGTGGAGGAACTGCAAAGAATGGAGCAGCTAGGTGTGATCACCAGGCAGCATGAACCAACTGATTGGGTGAACAGTATGGTAACAGTGGTGAAGCCGAACAAAATAAGAATATGCATAGACCCACAAGACCTTAACAGAGCCATCAAGCGCGAGCACTACCCACTGCTCACCGTGGAAGAGGTGGTGTCCAGCATGCCAAATGCAAAAGTTTTTTCAGTGCTTGATGCAAACCATGGATTTTGGCAGATACAATTGGATGATGAGAGTTCCAAATTATGCACGTTTAACACGCCCATTGGGAGGTACAGGTTTCGGCGCCTTCCTTTTGGCATTTCGTCGGCATCTGAAGTGTTTCAGCGTGCCGTGGCACAAATGATTGAAGGCCTGGATGGTGTCGTCAATGTCATTGATGATCTTCTTGTCTGGGGAGAGAACATAGAAGAGCATGACCGACGGCTTGTGCAACTGCTGAATAGAGCAAGAGAATGGAACCTCAGGCTTAACAAAAGTAAGTGCAAAATCAGAACTACAGAAATACGCTACATTGGTCACATCTTGTCAGCAGAAGGTCTCAAGCCTGATCCTGAAAAGGTACGAGCTGTGGCGCAACTGCCAGCCCCAGAGAACAGACTGGCTCTCATGAGGTTCATGGGTATGGTGCAATATCTTGCCAAGTTCATTCCCAACATGGCTGAAGTAAGCGCGCCACTCCGAAAACTGTTGGAAAATGATGTGGACTGGCGTTGGGAAGATAGCCAGGTGAAAAGCTTTGAGAAACTTAAGACACTGCTGATAAATGCACCAACGTTGACCTTTTATAATGTGCAAAAACCTGTGACACTCTCTGTTGATGCTAGCTCGGAAGGCATTGGCGCAGTGATCCTGCAGGAAGGAAAACCTGTTGCCTATGGATCGCGTGCACTGTCCGATGCACAGCGGCGATATGCACAGATCGAAAAGGAATTATTAGCCATTGTCTATGGATGCGAGAAGTTTCATCAGTATGTTTATGGCAAAGACATTCTTGTTGAGAGTGATCACAAGCCTTTGGAGGCGATTTTCAAAAAGGCTCTGTACAAAGCGCCACCAAGACTGCAGAGGATGCTGCTTAGACTGCAGAGATACAGCCTCCACATTAGTTACAAGCCAGGCAAAGAAATGCACATTGCTGATGCACTAAGCCGTGCATATCTGAATGAGCAAACAGAGGACTTATTAGGCGAGGAACTGGAAGTCAACTGGGTCATCCAACAGCTACCACTGTCAGAGGAGAAGCTGACCAAGTTCCGAGAGGCAACTGCTGCTGACCCAGAAATGCAACTGCTTTACAAAATGGTAATGAGTGGCTGGCCTAAAGACAAAAATGCAGTGCATAAAGACATTCAACCTTACTGGACATTCAGAGAAGAGCTCAGTTGCTCTTCAGGATTGCTTTTTAAATCTGCAAAGCTCATCGTGCCGAACCAAATGCGTCAGGAGATGCTGAGCAAGATCCATGAATCCCATCTTGGAGTGGTAAAGTGCAAAGAGAGAGCGAGGGATGTGCTATATTGGCCAGGTATGTCAAAGCAAATTGAAACTGTTGTGTTACAATGTGCTGTGTGCCATGCCAATAAAAACGACAATCCCAGAGAGCCTCTCATTCCACATGAGCTACCAGATAGGCCGTGGTCCAAAGTAGCAACCGATCTGTTCCATTTCAATGGTAAGGAATACTTGCTCTGTGTGGACTACTTCTCGAAATTCCCTGAAATTCAGAGACTGACAGACACAACTTCCAGGGGTGTTATCATGGCAATGAAGTCGGTGTTTTCAAGACATGGCATCCCTGATACACTAGTGTCTGACAATGGACCTCAATATGCCTGTGCAGAATTCAAACAGTTTGCAAGAGACTGGGAGTTCAGACATGTTACCTCTAGTCCCGGACATGCACAGTCCAATGGACAGGCTGAAAGAACAGTGCAAACCGTTAAAAATCTGCTCAGGAAAGCACAAAATGGCAATGGAGATCCTTACATCGCATTGCTGGAGTACCGAAACACGCCACTAGAGGGTGTAGGGTATTCTCCGGCACAACTCCTAATGGGTCGTCGCCTCAAGTCCATTCTGCCCACAACAAGCACTCTGTTGACACCTGAGAGCAACATTCTGGTCAGTGACAAGCTCAAAGCAAAACAACTGAAACAGAAAATCTATTATGACAGACAGACAAGGTGTCTTCCTGATCTATTCCATGGAGAAAAAGTAAGGCTCCAGCAAAAGAATGGATGGCAACCTGCTGTTGTCATTGACAAGCATGAGCAACCACGATCATTCATTGTCCGGACTCCTGATGGCGGGATCTACAGGAGAAATAGAAAACATCTTCTGAAGACAAAAGAAACAGAGTTTGCAACACCACTGGGCGATGCAGACATTGACATCCAGCCAGAGGTCAAAGTTGAAGAAACAACTGACGAAACAACTGCCCTACCCGGATCGCAGCTGGAGGGGCAATATACGCGGTCTGGCCGACAAGTGAAAGCTCCAGAAAGGTACAAACCTTAACTGACCTCATTCGCATACATGCACACATGTACAATATCTCATAATGCACATTAACACACACAGCAACCAATCTCCTGGTGGATTACTTGAAGACACAGAATGACTATGGGACTATGGGATTTGAAAAAAAAAAAAAAAATAATAATAATAATAATAATGAAAAAAAAAAGTGTATTTTGAAAATGTAAAAAAAAAATAAAAAATGCATTGTACAGAGACTGCTGTTGACTAAGCTGTTTGTCTAAACTTGCCTCTTCCTCAGGTCATTATGCTTGTAGGTGCAATTTAAAATGATTGATTCATGTATTAACTCAAAAGGGAGGATGTTATGTATGTCGCCTACGGGCATCCGTACCATGACTATATGTATCACGTGGTGACTAAGTAAACGGGCTCTCAGTACCTCAACCTGTGTTTGTCTGGTCCTGACTTCCATACGTTACAGATGTAAGACCGGTGAGTGGGCCCCTTCCTACCTATTTGTCTACTCTGCTTCAACAGACAGAGGGATTGACGCCTCCCCAGACTGACCAGCTCCAGGGGCTGCTTGAGCGATGGCAGAAGGTGTTCGCCCAGGATGAGGAAGACTACGGGCGCACGGATGCCAACGCTATCGGCCAGTGCCACCCAACCTCTACGACGAGTTGAGGGTGTTGCTGCGTGACATGCTGGAGGGTGGAGTCATCCGGGAAAGTGCCAGCCCGTGGGCTTCTCCAGTGGTGTTGGTGAAGAAGAAGGATGGCTCGTGGAGATTCTGCGTTGACTACCGGAAGTTAAATGCTGTTACACACAAGGATGCCTATCCTCTACCTCGTGTGGAGGAGTCATTGACCAGCTTAAAGAAGGCTCAGTGGTACTCTACCCTTGACCTGGCCAGTGGGTACTGGCAGGTAGAAGTTCTTCCGGCTGACAAGGAGAAAACCGCTTTTGCTACCCCAATGGGTCTGTATGAATTTGAAAGGATGCCTTTTGGCCTTTGCAACGCCCCTGCAACATTTCAACGTCTCATGCAGCGTTGCCTGGGGGGGCAGGTACATGAATTTTTGCTCATCTATTTGGACGATATAATTCTGTACTCACCTGATTTTTCTTCACATTTAGGCCACCTGCAGCAGGTGTTTACTAAGTTGCATGGACATGGGTTGAAGCTGCAGCCTGCAAAATGTCGCCTGTTCAAGCGGTCGGTGGAGTACCTGGGCCATGTGGTGAGTGCGGGTGGCGTGGCCACCGACCCAAAGAAGACAGAGGCAGTCCAGGAATGGCCGGTGCCCACCACAGTTCGAGAGGTGCGCTCGTTCCTGGGGTTCGTTGGGTACTACTGCCGGTTCATCCCAGCATTTGCACGGAGGGCCCGGCCGTTGCACACATTGCTGAGGGGGGCCGGCGGTGGTAAAACCAGGGCCATCAACTGGACCCCGGAGTGCGAGATTGCCTTCCAGGACCTTAAGGAGTCCCTGCTGAAGGCCCCGGTTCTGGCCTATGCGGACTTTTCCTTCCCGTTCAAGCTCTACACAGACGCCAGCCTGCATGGACTGGGGGCAGTGCTGGCCCAGGTCCAAGAGGGCCAGGAACGCATCATTGCGTATGCTAGTCGGGGGCTTCACGATGCTGAGCGCAACGATCAAAATTACAGCGCTTTCAAGTTGGAGCTCCTGGCATTAAAATGGGCTGTGACCGAGAAGTTTAGAGACTATCTCTGGGGCGCCACCTTCCAAGTCTTCACTGACCACAGGCCTTTGCTTCATTTGCAAACAGCAAGGCTTGGGGCTGTGGAGCAGCGGTGGGCGGCCCAGTTGGCGAACTTTGATTTTTCAATGAGCCATAAGCCAGGGGCAGACCATCAGAATGCAGATGCCTTGTCCGGTCTCCCAGAAGCAGCAGTAACTACGGCAACGGCGAGGCACGTGGGTGCACCTAGCCCGGCAGTGGGGGACTCGTGGGCAGACCGCCAGGGGGAGGACTTGGAGTTGGCCAAAATTCGGCAGTGGCGGAAGGATGGGAATAGACCTACGTGGGAGGAGCGACAGTCCCTTCACTCAGCGGGGCGGCAACTGTTGGGGGAATGGGACAGGCTGGAGGTGAGGGACGGCGTACTGATGAGGCGTCACCCAACATATGAGGGCCCTGGTGAGAGCATGGCCATCGTGGCCCCTGCAGCTGAGAGGAGGGCCTTGTGGGAGCAGTATCATGTGGCATTGGGCCATGCGAAGGGCTCTCGGCTCCTGATGGCGCTGCGGGAGCGGCTCTTCTGGATCGGGATGAGTAGGGACAGTCACCAGTGGACTCAGGAGTGTCAGCAATGTGTGCTTAGCAGGCCAGAGGCCGGGCCCCGGGCTCCCCTATGTTCTATTGATAGTGGCTACCCCTGGGAGACTCTCGCTTTAGACTATTTGTCACTGCGGCGCCCGGGGGATAGCCATCAGTACATATTAGTAATGGTTGATCTCTTTTCCAGATTTGCCTTTGCGGTGCCTACGACGGACCAGACGGCGGCCACCACGGCAAGGGTGCTCTGGAGGACCGTTTTCCAGCCTTTTGGGTGTCCGGAGCGTATCCTGACAGACCGGGGGGCCGCGTTTGAGGCAGACCTGATCCAGCAGTTATGTGAGTTATATGGATGCCGCAAGGTGAGGACTACTCCCTATCATCCGCAGGGGAACGGGGCTTGTGAGCGGATGAACCAGACGATCCTCAGCCTGCTGAACACGCTGGAGTTGAGGGAACAGCCGCGATGGCAGGAGCATTTTCCGGGGCTTGTGCATGCATATAACAACACGCCTCACAGTGTGACAGGTTTTGCCCCATTCTTCGTGGTGTTTGGCCGCCACGCCCGCCTTCCCGTGGACCAGGCAGCAGGGCTTGTGAGGCCCGAACAGCACGTTACCCTTAATGATTGGGTCCGGCAGCACCGGGACCATCTCCAGGGCGCGTACCGGCTAGTGAAGGAGCGGACGCAGCAGCGACAGCAGCAGGATCAAGGGTGGCTCAATCGGGGCCGCCGGGCACAGCCTCTCCTGCCTGGTGAGAGAGTCCTGGTGCGGGACTTCCGCCGCCGTGCCCGGGGAAAGTTGGGCTACCACTGGAACCCCCAACCTTATGTAGTCCAGAGCCAGCCCCTGACGGATCGGCCTGTCTACGTGGTGCGTCCCGAAGGGAAGGACGGTCCCCTACGCACCATCCACCGGAACAACCTGTGCATTCAACCCAGCAGCTGGCGGAGTGGGGCTCGAGGAGGCGCAGGTGAGTGGGTAGATAGGCCCTTAGGGCAGCAGGGAGCTGAGGGCGGGCCAGAGAGGGGATTGTGGCCGGTGAGGTTTCCAGCCGAGCCAGGTCGGCAGGTGCCAGATGGGGATCCAAGGGAGGCCGGGGTGGTAGAGGGAGTCCTCCAAGATGTTAGGGAGGGAGATTTCCCGGGGGGGCCACGGCGGTCCCAGCGGGCCAATTTGGGAGTGGGAGTGTATTCTGTTTTGTTTTGTGATCGTTGTTCAATGTTCTGTATGTAATTATCTGAGTGCTGCGGGGACTGTGGCAGGAACTCCTTATACGGACTGCGGACAATTGGCCACAGAG
>JAUCNH010174114.1:0-10708 GCA_032353275.1 Sardinella hualiensis
TCATAGGCCTATTTTGTTTTTGTGTTAGGCTACAAAAATGGTGTAAGGCTATTTTACCTGAAGACATATCTCCTGGGCACCAGAAAAAAAATGCCGGTATTGTAGCCTAGACTTGTCAATTATACTGTAAGTGCACGAGATAGATTCTATGCCGATTTTACGACAGTTGCTAATGAAAATACCGTTTCTCGACTGTAGGGGGACCCCACGAGGGAAATCCTACATGGTGCTGCTTTAAGGGAGAAGAAGATCCCCTTCTGTGGTGGAAATGTGATGGAGTCCGGCGTTTTCCTCTGATGTCGAGGGTTGCCCGAAAGTACCTCTGCGTCTGTGCCACAAGTTCTAGGATATGCTACTTGAACAAAACACATTTCGTTACTGCCTTTGTTATTTATTGTTACTTTTTATTATTTGACACGCCTACAAGTAGGTTACTGGATGGATAGCCTAGGGCTATTCTATTTAATTATTGATTATACTGGAAGTGACCTGTTTGCTTGCCCGCTGCATTTGCAGTTTTTCGATGAAAAAAAAAGGTAAAAATTGTAAATGTTGAGCATGTTTTGTCATTTTGTCAATAGCCTATTCTTAGGCCTGTGTAGCCTAATGCATGTTATTCTACGCCAACTAGTGGCATTCCTCTTGCGTTCTTAAGATAGCCGACTCTGCATATGCGCACATATTTTCGCTAATGCCTTTGTAAATTTAAAATTGTTACTTTATTATTAAGCCTGTTTGATAAACCAATATGTAGGCTACTGGATGCTATAAGGCCAGATTTTAATTTAGGCTAATTGATTTGTGTTGATTAGCCCATTATAGGCTACTGGAGGTGGCTTTAGCCAACAGACAATTTGTTGTTGTTAGGGTAGGCTATTCATTCTGCACCTGCTGTATTTGCCTGCAAAAAAAAGAGTGCTAGGAAACCAATGTTGTGCTTGAAAAAGAATGTTAATAAAAGTTGTTATTGCTGAGCATGTTTTGTTGTCATGTAATGCTTGCTATTCTCTTAGGGTGGAATTCTTAGGTGTGCGCAAGTTCAGAAATCACTTAGCTGCGCGCTTTTCCACCATTCGTGGCAATGGCGGAGAAGGGCACAGTTAAGTGATTTTTGAACTTACGCACCCCGAAGAATTCCACCCTTAATGCACGGTAGACACACGCAAGATTTTGGCGACTACCTTGAGCCCTTCACATTAGTTTTAATTAGTCACGGTAATACTGTATATCGCCTGAAAATGTGGAGAAGGTTTAACGGTATCAAAATGTCAATACCGCCCAACCCTACTCAGGAGTCAAACTAATATCAACTGTGTTGCAGTATTGTTGTAGTTCCTGGTGGTCCATGGTCACACAGTCTTTCTTTGCAAGGGCACTGAGTGGAGCAGGGACTTGTGGTTGTGTTACTTTAGGACAAAATTCATCCTGGAACTGATCCCAAACAGTCAGTGCAGCAGCCCTTGAACCTAGACTTTTCAGCGTTGCCAGGAAGTTGATTTGTTCTTCTTTAGTAGGGGCAGGCACTTTACGCACTGGTCTAGGCTTTGAGGGTGGTGCACATGTGTTGTGCAGATCGTTGATTGCTGCATCCAAGCGCTGAGGTTTGGTCTGGGTAGAGGTGAAGTCAATGTCTGCAACCCGAGCATACCTTACTTCTTTTGTGGGCCTTGGTAGAGGGCCCAGTAGGCCCTCTCCTCAGTCACAGTGGGCTTGTTGCGGATATTCACAGCTGCCTCCACATAGTAAAGTACAGCTGCCACATGGGAGCATGTGGATCCTTGCCCTGCCCTGCAGGTACAGTTAGCCATTAGAACTGGGCCTTTCCATTCCTCTGTCAGTATCCACAGATCCAAAGGAGGTTGTCGGACTGCTTGGGAATGCATCACCTGAAAATATAGACATGTAATGACTATCTGGTTTCCTAGCACTAATGTTGGAGTGCCACTGACCATGTATTACGTTTGTGACTATCCATTAATAGCCTATTGGGGGGGGGGGGACAGTAGCTCAGTTGGTTAGGTGCCCGACCATGACTCTGGAGACCCGGGCTCAATTCCGGCCTGAGGTCGTTTCCCGATCCCTCCCCGTCTCTCTCTCCCCATTCACCTCCTGTCACTCTCTCTGTCCTATCCAATTAAAGGCTAAAAGCCCATAAAAATATATATATATATAAAAATAGCCTATGGGCAATCCATGGTCGGGGATGTACAGTAAACGCATTCCTGACTGTTGCGTCCCTCTGCGCCCCAAAAGGCCAGCAGTGGCAGTGCCGTGGTTGTCGGGGACGGCAGTAGATTGGCCTCATTAGGGTTTCACCTGGCGGCAGGTGGAGCGGGCTTAAAAGTGGCCTGGACTCCTCCCTCATTCTCTCTCCGGCACCATTTTTGACTTTCACATCGAACTACACACACGCACCCACCCCATGCTCACTTCCTTTTTTTCCTCTAGACATACTTTTTTTGACTTACAATAAACTATAATATCATTTGAGAAATCTGTGTTTGCCTCGTTTATGTTATGGCCAAGAGCCGGTCGTAACATAAGTGGGGGCTTGGGATTAGGCTATTTTGTGTTTTTGGAAGTGTGAGTGGCGTAGTGTCACAGTAGTTCATTCACATTTTTTTCTCCCCTCTGCTCAAGGTTCTGTTTTGTCGAAACGCTCCAGTGTTGGAAGCAGTGTCCCAGCTGGATCGTGGATCCTTCCGATGGGAACTGGTTTGTTATTTTGCGGTTTGATTTGTTTCCGTGTTTGTATTTTTCCTTTTTTTTCTCATTGTTGGGAACAATCCTGGGTGGAAATACAAAGATTCTCGTCAGGGGTTCGTGGATGCAGTTGCACTCAGTGGAAAGCTTTATTACCTCAAGCCCGGCACATTCCCGAAGCGAGAGGATTAGGAGAGGTAGCTTAATTTAGGACTGGAGCGTGGAGACTTCATACCGCGGTGAGTAGAGTTTTGTCCTTGTTGTTTTGAGAGAGAGCAATGTTTTTTTTCTGTAGCTTACGTTCAGTTTTTCTGTGTTAAGCTAAACTAAGTGAGGCCTGTATGGCCTACCACGTTAGGTGATAAGCATTAATTCAGTTAACATCAGCCATGTCATTGCAGTGTTTACTATTGACAACGTTATCTTTAAAAGTAACGAGTTTTCCGTTTGTCTCTGAATTGTCTTGATTCTCTGGTGGGGGAAGTGGTGTGAGATAACGGTAAGATGATAGGCAATCGTGCCGTTTTGTCAATAGGTATTGGTAGTTGAATCTAGCCTAAGGAATTGTGGCTGGTTTATCGTGTTAACAATCGTGACTGGTGCGCGTTTGTTTACGCTGTTGGTAGCTTAGCTTATATTGAGAGTTTGTGTTTACACACTTACTTTACAAACCTGGGTGGTTTGGTTTATTGATTGATTGTGTAGTTCCTTCTGTTATAGAAGTTTGGCATGGGCCTGTTGGACTTTACAGGTGATTGTGGCATAGCTTGTTGGTTCAAACTACCAATCTTCTAGGTTGTAGCCTATCGTGGTTTTATAGCCTATGTCAATTATTGTGTGCTACTTGTCACTGGTTGGCCTAATTGTTGCCAGTTCATAGGTGGGGTTTGTGAAAGTTGGTAGGCTATTACTGTTAATTGATTAATTACATCATGACTTCTGTTGTGGAACAGTTTATTGCAGAACCCTCTCTAGACTTGCTGGAGGAGTTGAATAAGGATCAGCTTTATGAGATGGCACAACACTATAAGATTGCTTTGACCAGTCATGATAAAAAGCTTAAAAAAACTGTGTTTAGCGTGATCCAGGAGCAGTTGGTTAAGAAAGGCACAATTCAACCTAGGGAGGAAGAAGTTTTAAAGACTGATGATGCAGAGGTAAGGCTGGCCTTGAGAGAACGAGAGATGGCGTTGAAAGAGAAACAATGGGAAAAAGATTTTGCCCTGAAGGAAATGGAGCTTAACGACTTCAGCTTGAGCTTGAGGTGAAACGTGTGGAGGCTGCATCACCGAGTAGATCTAGTGTTACATCTCCTGTTGCTTCTGATGAACCTCTTTTGCCGCCTCCGTTTGATGTTGCCAAGAACATCAGGCTGGTTCCGCCCTTTTCTGACAAGGAGCTTGATAAATATTTTGCACATTTTGAGCGTGTGGCCACTACACTTAAGTGGCCAGAAAATGTGTGGACTTCACTGCCGCAATGTGTGCTAACAGGAAAAGCTCAGGAGGTGTTTACAGCGCTTAGTCCAGATCAGTGTGTAAGTTATAACGTTGTTAAAAATCCCATCTTAAATGCTTATCAGCTTGTCGACAACGTTTTCGTAACTATAGGAAGCCTTCAACCTCCACGTTTGTTGAATTTGCACGTGAGAAGGAGACCATGTTCAATCGTTGGTGTCTCTCTCAGAAGGTTAGGACTTTTGATCAGCTGAAGGAGCTCATGCTTTTGGAGGAGTTCAAAGATTGTGTTCCTACCTCTGTTGCCACCTATCTGAATGAACAAAAAGTATCCTCTTTAGCTAATGCAGTGGTCTTAGCTAGGGGTGTAACGGTATACAAAAATCACGGTTCGGTACGCATCTCGGTTTTGGAGTCACGGTTCGGTACGTTTTCGGTACAGCATGGGAAAAAAAACAAAACCCTTTTTTTCCTCAGCATGGTGTTTATTAAACCGACAATGTCAAAATACAAATGGAAACACTAAACAAAGTGCTGCTTGGTACCAGTACAGTAAATGATAACCAAAATGATAACTCAAATGATTAATCAAAAGGTTGAAATAAAAAATGTAATTCCTTTTAAACAGTAAATAAAAACCCTTGTTTTACAACCTGTTAAGTGCAGCACTCAGTTCCAGCCAATTTTACTCAATCTTCATATTTTTTGCTAGGAAAATCAGTTTGTCCACATTGTCAGCAGAGAGGGCAGATCTGCTGGCAGTTACAATGTCCCCAGCGGTTGAAAATACCCTCTCACTAGGGACCGATGTTGCAGGGATAGCAAGGTAGCGCTTTGCCATCTTGGCAATGAGGGGATATGTGGGCTCATTGGTCTTCCACCACAGAAGTGGGTCTGAGTCTACTGAAATACTGCTGACTGCCTTGTATGCAGCAATCTCTTCTTTGACCAGCTGCAAAGTATGCTTGTCTCCTACCTGAGTCTTGAAGAGCTCACCAAACAGTTCAGCCATCGCTGACTTCTTGACAGGAGGGGGTCTTTCAGATGCCTCTGAGTGTCCTGTGTGTGAGGATGAACTGGCTGCTGATGACTCTTTGGCCTCCTCTTGCTAGAAAATAAAATAAAGTTGAAAAAAATATATTTTATTTAAATATGCATGAACAAGGATCTGTTTCAAATGTGAGAAATGTAGTTTATGCACATATTATCATCATATCATAATCATATTATTATTATTATTATTATTATTTACCTCTTCTTCCATGGCCACTATCTCAGTGATGAGGCTGTTGTAGATCCTGTCACGGCAGGCATCATCCACATGAGGAAGAGGTTTAAACCTCGGGTCAAGTGCTGTACATTTGTGGAGGAAGTCTTCACAAGAGGTGTACCTGCCCTCCAGGTTTTCCCTGATGGCAGCCTTGACTTGAATCACTGTGGCGCTGTCCTCATCATTTGGCTCCATGGAATGGAGAACAGTGGCTTTGAGGGGCAAAATCATGGATGCTGACGGTGAAGCTTCGGTGCATATGAGTGCCGTGAGAGTCTTGAGAGGCTTCATGGTGACAATTACGTCTTCAGTCATTTTCACCTCTTGGTCAGACAGGGTGCTGATGTCTTTTTTCTTGAGGGCCCGTTCAGTCAGTGCGGCGTACACTGCCGTCTGTTGCTCCACGTATCTTTCAAGCATATCATAGCTCGAGTTCCATCGTGTGGTCACGTCTTGAATAAGGCGATGTTTCGCCAAACCAAGCATCTCTTGCTTGCGCTCGAGTATGTGTGCAGCTGTTGGGCTACGATGGAAAAAAGAAACGATGCGTCTTACTTTACCAAGCAGTCTGGCAATTTGGTTTAGACTTGTTGCTTTCTGAGAAGCGAGATTGATTGTGTGAGCGAAGCATCCAATTTGGGGGCCCATTCCAGCCTCACTCACGGCATTGACGATATTCCGGGCGTTGTCTGTTGTAACGGCAATGGTTGTTCCTGGCCTCTCCAATTTCCACTCCAGTGCGGTCTCTTTCAATCCCTCTGCTAAGTTTGCGCTGGTGTGTTGTTCATACATGGCCCTTGTTTGCAAGACGTGGCTGGCCATCTTCCACTCAGGGGTGATGTGATGGGCTGTCACTGTTACGTAGCTCTCGTTAGCTCTAGATGTCCATCCATCTGTTGTCAGTGCTATCGCACAAGCCTTTGATAAGTCTTCGACGACAGTAGATTTGGTTTGTTGATAAAGACCTGGGATGACTTTTTGGCTGAAATGTGGACGACTGGGTACTTCATAACGTGGTTCAATCACCTTTAGCATGTGTTTAAATCCGGTATTCTCAACAACAGAATACGGCCTTAGATCCGATGCTATGAAGACGCCTATAGCTGAGGTTATGGCTTTAGCCCGATCCGACTCGCGAGGGAAAGGGCATTTGAACGCATTCGTTAATTGAGTTTGCACAGTTTTTTTTTTCCTTGTTGCGGGTATATGAACACTTGGGTGGTGCCGTCTCAGGTGCGTTAGCATGTTGGAGGTGTTGCCTAACGCATAGCCGACCTCAGTGGAGCAGTGTCTACACACCGCCTTAGTTTTGTCGATTTTTCTTTCTCCATTGCAGTAGTTCACTGGGAAACCAAAGTGTTCCCAAACAGGGGATTTGAGTGTGTATGGAGGATCCTCCAGCTCTTGTTGTTCGTCAGACTCAGTAGTATCCATGTCAAAAAGTTAGACTTAGCACAACACCATTTCCCATTCCCATACAGTCAAGAATCTCGCTTAAAAAAAAACTAGGCATGGAAAGGCTGGTTTCATTGGTTTACCGTGCAACAGTCACGTCTACAAGATAAGACAACGAATCACGATCAAGTAAATATTAAAGAGTCTTCCCCTTACTCCAATCACGTAGTTATCCTGATGAATATTAAAAAGCCACGTGTAGGCATAGTAAAACATACAAACTGACTGTATTTGTTGGTATAGCACTGTACCGAACCGAACGTCTGTTTTTAACGGTTCGGTACGAATACATATACCGTTACAGGCCTAGTTATATGTACTTTGTCTTTACTTATGATTAAATATTCAGAGAAGACAGGGTTAATGTGCGACTTCATTTTACAGCCTGCTCATCCGGGCGTAGTTACGAGCAGTTGTGGGGAATTAGATTGATAATACTATACTTACTCCTTCATTATGGCAATTAGTTTGTTCCTTAGGCCTACTGCGTAAGCTATCTGAGTCGCTAGTGTTTGTGCCCTGCACTTACTTTGTAATTCTGACAATATTACACATACATTTCTATTTTGTTACACTGTTCTTACCTACTCCTTACACCGTAATTCACGGGCTGTAATCTAAAGCGTTAGCCCATCTTCAACCCTCTTTGCGGAACCTGATCTCACCATCTATCTACTTGTATAACAAGGTCAACAGACCTAAGTCACATGCAAACACTCCTGTCACTGAAAAAAGCTAAACGGTTTCCGGCCGCCCGACGGACCGACATGGCGGTGAGAGTCGCTGCACGTGACTAAAATTAGACTGTCGGGAGAATGCAGTATGCAGCCTCCTTTCGTGCTTCATCCTCCACTTTCTAATGCAGACTCTTCCTACATCTTGAGGTGAAAACCATACAGAAATCCAAACACCAAAAGGGTGCTAGCTCACTGATCCTGGACCTGTGCCTCATGTGTCTGTGCTATGACATCTTCAGACGCTGCACTGATAAGAGCCTACCGATATACCTACAAATGGCCACTAGGGTTTTTCTGGCATCTCCATCATTTCACTGTCCCATATCCCCTACACTCGATGGTGTAATACGAGATTAACAAGTTTCGGCCTGATTGAAAAAAAAAAAAAAAAGAGAAATGGATGAATGGAAAAATCGTTTTGGCAGGATATGAGTGAATCACTATCAGGAGGATAAGGGATATTGTGGGTGACGAGGAAATCGAAAAGCCCAAGAGTGGTACACAAACAAACAATCGTTGGGAGAGACAGGCTGTATTAGACATCCTTATTAGCCACTAATGGTCACCCCAGAGGAGCTGTGAGATAGAGCATCTCTGGGCCATTTCTATTCTGATGGAAACCACCGTCTGTGAAATTCACTTTGCCAATGCTCAGATTGTCATAAATTGGTGGCCATTAGCTCTTATCCATGTCCCATTCAGGGCTTCGATGAAAGCACGTACATGCAGTAACACTTTTTCTTTTCTCGTCTCGTGTGTTTTTTTTTTTTTTTCCCGAGGAGCCTTCTCATCCGGCTGTTTGTGTTTACATGTACATTTTTGTTTTTCTTTGTCATTTCATTGTTCTTAATTTGTTTATTTTCCCTGGTCCATCCTGCCTGCTCCCCATAAACACCTGTTGAGATCCGCCAGCTCCTCACTGTTCTCCACCCACTGTGTGTTTATGTGTTTCTTTCTCTGTTAATGCTGGCTTTGCCTTTGCCTGTCTGCGCTGTATGCAGCCTGAGCCCCAGGGTTGGATCCACTGCGCTCTAATATCTGCGTTGGGTTGCCTCCTGTGTTTGGACATTGATTTTCCCCACCCCTGCTGTCTAAATGCACAGCCCTCTTTTCTGATATTCTGAAAAACTGTCTGGCTGAGTTCGACCTTGAGTTTGTATTGGCTATTGAGCTCGATTTTTTGGCATGCTGTTCTGTTGGTTTTATTTACTTGTATTCTGACCAGTGCCGATTTCCTGATTACATTTCCCAGCATGGAAATTGGTGTCTGGTCTGAACTGTCTGCCTCATTCTGCAGTCGGGTCACCGCAGCAACAGTCAACAGACGTGTGTGAAAACAACAGGCAATTTGACAAGGACTTGATGAGGCACGAGTGACAAACATGACATCCAGAAAACAAATGAGCACTCTCTCTTTCAGCCAACATTGAAAAGATTGACAGTGATCACCGAGAGAGATTCATGATTATCATGTTTATTCCTCATAATCCTAATGGTGCATTTAGAGAACATTCTTGCCCTGTTTTTTATATTTCGGTTTCAGCTTTTGCACAAGCAACATCATCATTTAAGCAGAGCCATGCAAAGCTAGTCTGCGGCCCTGTGGAATATAACGCAGTACCGCATGTCTGTTATGTGTGCTGGGTGAGGAGTGCAGAAAGAGGAGGAAAGAGAGAGTAAGGTTGGGATAAAGTAGATTCTTACCCCAGCTGAGAGGTCTCAGTCTTAAATGCAGTATCATGGGCTGAAAACTGCCTCTCCGTGGGAGACTGAGAATGAGAAACCATCATGGAAACACTGTTTGTGTAATTTACAGTAATCAAAATGTAATGAACCATTCCTACTGGCAAATGGACACACACACATGTACATACACACACACACATAGGCTACACACACTCACTCACACACACACACACACACACACACACACACACAAGAAGAGTAGCAACAGCAGATGTGCGTAAGTTGAACAGTCCTCATTGATAGGCAGTGAGAGAAACACTTTGTAGAGTGCTACTGAACATTTGGATGTTAGTCAGCATCACAGCAAACACACACACACACACACACATGCACACACACACACACACACACACACACACACACACACACACACATGCACACAAGAGTGAGTGCGAGCTGCTTGGTGGCCTGTTTATGCAGTCCATGTTTTGTCTGAGAGGCTTATTTCTCTATTCAGTGCCATGAGAAAACAATTTGACTGAGCAAAGGGCTGTAGAATTACTCTGCGCTGAGGTGTGGGAGCTCCATTCAAGTGGATATCTGCAGATGCAGCTCCATTCCAGCCTCATAATTGGACTGAGAGGAGCACAAAGCAGCGGTGGGGGAAGCAATACTGCTTATCGTAGTGAGGTATTCATATTTGCTGGACCATTCCTTATGTGGATCAGTGTCTCAACAGGCTTACGCAAACTCTGACTTGAGGAGTGTAAACTACAGGAAAAGAACTGTGATGTTTACTGTTTCTTCTTAGAGCACAAACACATTGTGTGACGTGCTCTGCAGTATGTGCTGTGTACTGTATACTTCCTACAGAAAAAGGCCAGTTTAAGCAGCGAGCTGCTGATGCTGTTTGTTGTTGTGTAATCTTCCCCAGTCCATGACCAACACTGACACTCATAAAAATACAGCAGCTCAGTGGAACTGTTTTGTCACCCTGTCTGGCACCCTTTCCCCTCTGTCACCTACACTCTTATTTTTACTTCTCTCTCTCCCTCTCTCTCTCTCCCTCTCTCTCTCTCTCTCTCTCTCACACACACATAAACACATCTGAAACACATATACAAACTGCACCTCTCTCTCTCACACACACACACACACACACAGATCCACACTGCACCTCTCACCTAGTCCTCTGGACATCCCTCTCTCCTGGCCCTAACCTTACTGTATGTCTGTCACATCTAACACAAGACAACCTACAAGACCCCTCACTCTTATTTCAGCTGAGGGAAACGGCAAGCCTCTGCATGCTCCTCATCAAACATGTGCACACACACACACACACACACACACACACACACACACACACACACACACACACACACACACACACACACACA
>JAUCNH010174345.1:0-10694 GCA_032353275.1 Sardinella hualiensis
CACAGTAGTAGTTCAAAGCTATATGTTATTGTATGCAACATTTCTTTAGTAAAGTTTTTGAAGAAAAATCATTGAATTTAATCAACTACTAATTTAGATACAGTAGCTATTATGCTAAATATGTGTTTTTTTAAGTATTGTTATTATTTTTGTTGTTGTTTTTGTTCTTCTTCTTTATTATTATTATGGGAGCCTGTTTTAAATGACCTTTCTGATTTATTGATTATTTATGGTAATACAGTGTTCCATCAGCATGGATCGATGAGACTCTGGACAGTTTGGCCCCTCTGCCTCTGTACTTCACATCCAGTCTCTGGAAAGAGATTAACAAGGTAAACCCCGACCGGATGTCTAGCATGGTCTTACACAAGAGTGTTTCTCAGTCAGTAGTATTGGTTGATTATGTAAGGAATAACGTCCGCCGAGGTGTCCCGTTGTAGGGAAATGATGGACGAGGTGTAAGTGTTCTAACAGTCTGACGGCGAAGCCGAGGTGCAAAGGCATTTATATTAAGAATATAATACAGCAACGAACAGGTCGTTAGCACCTTTTAAAAGTGAATTCCGTGTTTCTTTTTTGTTTCAAACGCTGGTTGTACCGTGTGATAAGCAGAGCTTTGAGGTGTCTCATTATAGGGAAATAATGGACTTGGCGGAAGCGAACAGAACGCTGTTAGAACGCTTCCACCTCGTCCATTATTTCCCTATAACGGGACACCTCGGTGGATGTTATTCCTTACATAAAAAGATTATTCAAATGAAAAGATTTGGTCGCTGTGAACTTCTGCAATGAATATTATCTTCAGCTGTCTAGCTGTCATTATGGAGAGGGTGAAGTTGATTGAGAAATCCACTAAAAAATACAGAGGAAAACAACATAACTGTTTGTGTTCTGATTTGGCTTTTCCCACTTCCACAGAGTCAAGGCCGCAGGTTCCTGAAGAGGTTCATCAGGCAGCAGAGACGCCAAGGCATTTCCAGGAGGAAGATCCGATACATGAAGAGACAATTCCGGATCGCCCGCCGGACTAAGCGTGAAACAGGTGAGGGAAACATGCGTGTGTGTATGTGTGTTTGTCTGGCTATACTTCAACATTTAAACACTTAAACATACTTTAACATTTTTTGAGTTTGGAGAACTTTCACACCATGGTACTACAAAGTCAGTTGAAACTCCATGCTAAATGCTAAAAGCTAAATGATTACAGGGGCCATTGTTGTGCATCTGGCGTCACGGTCGTGTGTCTTGTTTGTCTACACTCCTTGCCGCCTGTGTATTCTTTGTTTATTTCCTGGCCTGAAGTAAAGTTTTGGATTATCATCTTGTTGTGCATTTGGTTCCTCATCATCCAAGTGAAACCGTGAGCCATATGCAAAAGAGTCCTATGCAAAAAACTCGCCGCTTCCGTTCAGAACCTCGTCACTTTTTATCCAAAAGGCAGAACTGATGAAGTCTGATGATCTCCAAACCGAAGTCCAGTTGCCTTCCAGTTGACTTTGACTTCCAGTCAATTCCAATTCTTTGGGGGAAAAAGGCAAAAATCCAACAGCTTTGTCGAGAAAATTTCAAAGCACTTTGGGAAATTGTACAAATCATCTTTGGCTTGTTACTCTTATCATTTTTTTTTCTCTGCAGCAATTGAGTGCACTGTGGGTACTATCACCCAGGTCGAAGTCAACGATGACACCTTCCCCATTGATTACGACACCGCGCAGTTCAACGCCTGCTTGAGCATCTCCACCCTGAAGGACAACTTGGCAGCCATCACAGACAAGGCAGACGATGAGAGCTACCATGAGATCATCCTGCAGAAGTTAAATCAGGTGACTTGCCAAAACAAAAATGGCTGCAGAATCACAAGCAAAAAAAACAGCAGAAATTAGAGTAGCCTTACCTAGCCTTACCTTAGACTAAGGTAGTAATTAATATACACCAACTACCTCCACCTTATACTGTTTTGTTTTGTTTTTGTTTATCTGTTGTCTGTTTGGTCTCACACAGGCCTACCCAGAAGGCATTTCAGACGACATGGTCCAGATTCTGGGGCCAGTGTCCCGTGGGGCGACCATTGATGACATCAGCAAGTGGAACGTGACTAAAATCGACACATTGTCCTCCTTGATGAAGTCATCGGATGGAGTATGGTCAGAAAACCAGGTTAGTTCACGAGGCCAGTACTCATTGTCAAGAGGAACTTTGATGCGCACACACACACACATACAGTACTGAGCACACACACAAACACTCCAGATAGCTATTTTGTTAAGGTGTATTACATAGCTTTACATAATCCTATGGAATAAATAAAAAAAGTGAGGCAACTAGGATTATAAAATCTATTTACCTGTATTAATTGTAGGATTGCTAACCTAGAAGTCTAGACACACCCTATCCTGGAAGATCTTTTCCAGACCCATAATCTGAAAGATTATCAGGGTTTGGATTCCCAGGCTAGACGCACCCTAGCAGTAGCAAATAATTTTGCTCAGTGGGTACGTCTAGCCACGCAACATTGCTCTTACCAAGGCTTGGCAACACCAATCGCATTGCACCATCTTTGTCGAGAGTCGCTGGGGTGGGCTTAACGTTATAGTGACGAGGCTGTGATGGTGCAAATCAAGTAATCCGCCAATGAATACCTGTGGTTTGAGTTAGTCTTGGACTTTTCTTTGAAAGTTGAACAGAGCACTCAAGTCTTTAGTAGGACTGCAGTACTAATATCAGTATTATTACCTAGTGAAATTCACCAAACTATTGTGATTAGAAAATGTATTTAATGTAGCAAATAAAACAAATGCTCCTCTTTCTCCCCTCCACAGACCAAAGCCATCATGACCAAGTACCTTGCTGCGGGGAACAGCATCGACAGTTCTGTTCTGAATTCGCTGGGAGGTTCTGGTGTTTGTTACCTGGACACCACTGTGCTGGAGGGCATCAATTCCAGCAGCCTGCAGTGAGTATTATGGGCTGGGTCGATTTACCATCAAAGGAAGGAGGGAAATCCCCCTCTGTACTGTACAGACCAGACACCTTTGAAAACGTTTATATTGACATATAATGTTTTATATCAAATTCTCCCACTTATTCAGATGGGAACTATTCACGTTTGCTTCCATATTAACATATGATGTTGCCCTTTCTTGGTCAGCATTCAATGACCTTTGATCAAAATACTGTATTAGTCTCTAGCTGCATAGTTCAACTTTACAGTGCATAACATTTCTGGCCAGTGTGAACTTTTCTAGTGTCTATAAAAGGTTGTGACATACTGCAGGTAAAAAAAAAACATTTCCATAGAAAAGAGGGAAAAATAAAAAGAACATTTAAATTAACTTTTAGTTTACTGATAGTTGCTAACTATCTACTCTGTTGCTAATTTGATAATCCTTTGCTGTGCTTCCTGACTCCAGGCAAGCAGATGCTCTGACCGTCAGCAGCTGCAGCCTGGCCAAGAAGAAGGTCCTGTTCCCCATCGCCCAGGCAGCCTTCATTGGCCAGAACAGCACCTCAAGATCCACCACTACAGTCACTAACACAGAGTACCAACTCATACAGTCCTACCTGGGTAAGGGCAAACACTATTTTAACTACTATTATCACTGCTATAAGTGCTACTGCTGCTATTATCTTACTACAGCAACAACTAATAATAATAATAATAATAACAATAACAATAACAATAATAATAATAATGGAATAGAATAATAATAGTAGAATAATTTAAATTTTACCTGGTGTAAACATATATGTAAACCGTCTTTTCAGAAACAGACACTTTTCACAAGCGTCTACAACAAGATTGAGTTGTGACTAGGAGCATATTGGTGCAAACACACTTGCTCAAGCCGTTAAGAAGGGGCAGTTCCAACGTTCAATGACATTGTTTTAATGATTGTCTAAAATGCTCCCAGGCTGAACACACTCTCATGTTCTCGATCAGGTGGTGCCCCAGAGTCGTTTGTGCGGACGCTGGTCTCCTCCAATGTCGACATGGACATGGACACCTTCCTCAGTCTCGATCAGAGTGTCATTCAGGTGATACAGGAGGGAATGAGAGCTCCACACACACACACACACTCTGACTCTCACTCTAACAGACATAAGAGAAATTGGAGAAATAGCCAACATAAATGATCTGTTTCAAGAAGTGTGTGTGTGTGTGTGTGTGTGTGTGTGTGGAGAGGGTTCTGTGTTCTGCGTCCAGTGGTCACTATGCACTCATCCACAGTCATCTTACTTTGCCTCTCTCTCTCTCTCTCCCTCTCTCTCCCTCCTCTCTCTTCCCTTATCAGACGCTCAGCGTATCTGACGTGAAGAACCTGCTGGGCGACACCAACGTGAACGACCTGAGCACCTACTCCAGCAACGCCATCGTCCAGGACTGGATCAGCCGCCAGTTTCAGACCGACCTGGACACGCTGGGCTTGGGGCTCACAGGTGGACGCGCCACCCCCACCACTGTCGCCACGACCACAGCCGCAGTCAACGTCGACGGGAACAATGCTGTCAACGCCACCAATGCTGCCAACGCGACTACAACGGCCGCCACTACTGGGGCTGCTGCTGCTGCTACGACCACAACAGCTGTAACAGCAGGGACAACAGCCAACTCCACAGGTAACGACATTACAGATATGTGTTGATGGTGTGTGTGAGTCCGTGGGCATGTTGTGTGTGTGTGTGTGTGTGTGTGTGTGTGTGAACATATGCAAGATCTATGGTTGCATGAAATTAGAGTATTTTGAATTCTGTAATGCTGAGATGTGGTTTGTGTGTGTGTGTGTGTAAACGTGTGCAAGATCTATGGTTGCATGAAGTGAGAGTATTTTGATCATCCCTTGTTCTCAACACTGCCCTTCCCCTCCTCTCTGTCCCTTGTCTCTCACAGCAAGTGGAGTTGCCAGCGTCAGACCTGCCAGTGGCCTGCACTGCCTCCTGCTGGCCACGGTTGTCTCTGCACTCTGCACTTTCCTTCTCCACTAATGAAGCGCCTATTGCCAACAGCACTGAGAAATCTAAACACGTTTACAGTTATATTTATATACACAAAATGAAGGAACAAAAAGGAATGTAATCTCAGTAACATTTTACTGGATCAGTGCTTTGTGAAACCGACATAAACATGTAATAAATAAGTATCAGACTGCTATAAGTTTGTTATAAACATGTTATATCAGCTGCCCTGTGCTCTAGTCCATCATTGTGACTGTTTTGCTTTATGAGAGCCTGCTGTGATAGGTTTATGTTGGTTTTTCGAAGTATGGCTCAAGTAAAATGTTATTAAAATAATCTCTGCACTTTCAGCAAACTCTTTGTTTTTAATTGAGGGTATTCTTATTGTTTTCTTTTTTTTTCTTTTGTCTTGTTTTTTACCTTTTAGAAGTATACATAGCTGAAATGTTTCTCAGGTTGTCAGTGGATATCTTGTTACTTTCAGTATTGGACTATTTTCTTAATTTTCAGTTGGGACTAGATTGTTTAATATACAGTACTGTATCTGTACGTCTATGCACTTCAGGTGATACAAAACGGTAATCACTTTTTAGTAATCCAAATGTGATACAGTGTCAGAGTAAACTGACAATCGTCTTTCTTCTCCTCTGATAACCTGCTGCTGTTTCCCTTTTATTTTTACAGACCTGTACTCTTTATACTTACTGACTAGAAAATTAATACTACCTATAAATGTTCCCAAGGAAAATGTAATCACATAAGTAAAGCACTTAATAAAAACTTTAACTTTATAAGCACTGGTGTGTCTGTATTAAAGATAGACAGTTTTCTTTGAATTCAGAGAAAAAAAAATCATCTCTAATAGTATAAGAGGCCACTCCCAGCCAGTTAAAAAGTGACGTATTTTCATTGGTTGTCGAGTTCAAATGTAAGTAACCTTTTACCAGATTCAAGAACTGTACCCCAAAGTTAATATCAACAGTGTCAACAAGGATGTAGATGTATCTGTTTATTGCCAATTTATAACCAGGACAGTAAGCTACAGTCAATTTGACAGCAAATGCCCAAATTAACTACACCAGGTGACTGCATTATTTCCCAGCACAAAATGAAAATGAAAACAGAGAATATAACAGAAACGTGCCAAGGTAACAGTACAGGGATAGACAGAAAGGTTTTCACACAAATTGTTCCAGCCCTCTGTAAGTTTTGTCTTCTTTCTTATTTTGAGAATATGTGTTTTTTGTAATTTGGTAAAATTTTGGTAAAAAAGGGTGGTGCACAATGACAGGAAACAGGTAAGATAGGGAATTAAGAGAGTGGAGTTGAGATTTAAAGAGGAAGAGAGACAAAAATAAGTTACTGTGGGTTTTAAACACCATTGATACCGTGGGCGCTTGGACCCCAATGTGGTATGGACGTGACCACCAATGTCTGAACTGTAATATGTAAGGGATAACGTTCTGTCAGGCGGTCATTATCTTGGAATATTCTCCCGACAGAGTGATGAGAGCCCGACGCGCAAGCGGAGGACTCTTTAATCACTCTGAATGGAGAATATTCCAAGATAATGACCGCCTGACAGAACATTATGAAGAGCCGTGTAATAAACTTCAGCCATTTAAAGGATGGTGAGGGTGGGGGGGAAGGGGCTTAAACACGTGTCAAGGGGGGATAACATTATGAAAGTTTAGTCAAGGTGTCGGTATAACGGATGCCAACGCGGATGTGTTGAGCGTTAGTAAAGTTTCCCTCCTGACACTTCAAGAACGCCCCTAGTCGATTGACTGGGAGCCTGGGCTTTTCAGTCGACTGGCTAGGCTAGGCTTGATCCAAGTTGCTGTGTTGTTGTGAGGTCACAGGTTTGAGCCTGGGCGCGTGCAGGGCTGGACTGGCGCGGAGGACCTCGGTTACATTGGGAGAGAAGTTTTGTCTCACATGTTGGGTGTCGAAATGAGCAGTGTGACCTTCTTATTACCAACCACTCTCTGTCTCCTTGCACACTCATGGCCATGCACTTGTAAAAAGGTTCACGATGCAGTAAATTGCTGACGGCTTTATAATGACTGACTAGGGTTCTGCCATCTACCTTTCACATTCCATGTACTGTATATGATTGCTAGATTACAGGGTGAACTGTGGTTAAACGTGCTAAAGAAATAAATTTGACTTGTCTATTTCTAATGGCTCTTTGTATCTCTCCCTGTTTCTAGAACGCCATTCTGACCAAGCAGGCCTCCATCCAGGCGATGTCAGGCCTGCTTCAGAATAACGACGACCTTGAGCAGTGTAGCCAAGGTACTGGATCAACATTCACCACATTCACACCCATACCCACAGTGCAGTAGGCCTGCAGAGAGAGATAACACTGCTCTCTCAACCTCTGGGCCTTGGACCACCTTATGAGATGGTTTGATTATGTTTGAGATATGGCCTTATTATTTGATTACATTTTTGTCTCTCTCTCACCCTCCTCCCTTCTCTCGGTCATTCTTTCACAGAGCTCACTGAGTGTGAATCATGCCTGTTGGAGTTGAACTTATTGCTGAAAAACATGGAGGTCCTGCAACACGCTTACTCAGCACCTGCCATCAACACACTCCCGGTACGTGTGTGTGTGTGTGTGTGTGTGTGTGTGAGGGAGTGGGAGTGTGCACCTGTTTTTCCCTCTTTCTCCCTCTGTGTGAGGAAATGAGTGTGTGCACACGTTTTCCCCTGTGTGTGTGTGTGTGGTGTGTGTGTGTGTGTGTGTGTGTGTGTGTAGTGTTTGTGCCTGCTCAGTCAGTCTCTCTCTCTCTCTCTCTCTCTCTCTCTCAGGGTGACGGCTCCAAGAAGGAGAAGCGGGGCCCTAGGAAGTGGCGCTCAAAGACCTCCACCAAAGACAGCAGCACCTCCCTGCAGGTAAGCACACACAGTCATTAACCTTGGCCTGGGTTTGACGAGGTGCTTATCTGCTTTTACAGTAGATGCTTGAGTGGAGTGGTGGTGTGTTCATGCTTTGAGAGACCTGCTCAACATGCTCAACTACCTACAACATCTTTTATAAATTAGCCAGATCAACATCCACATGTCAGACACGGTTTCACATCAGTGTGTTTTTCTGATGGCTTTGTCTATGTGTGTTTGAATGGCTTATTATATAGTAGCCTTTAGTGCTAAAAAAATGCACTTTTACCCACATTTGTTTCAAGCGCTCACTAAAGCAGCTGGTTGTAATTAGCACAGTTCCTCTGGTGTGGGTGGACCAGCTGGGGAGTGGAATCACGTGCAAAGGAAAAACAAATTCACATTATTAGGACTGACTTACTTGGCAAAGCAGGACCTTGACGGCTCTGCGGAACTGGATGAGTGTGTTTGGTGCCATCACTCGACCTTGGTGTCCACTGGCCTTCGTTCTCCATACAAATTTACGAGCTCCAATTGAGATGCGTGGCCTCTCAGCTACAAGAGCCACTTGCGTAACGCTATGTCAATACACCACAAAGCACAGAGTGTGTTGAACTGATTGTACTTTGTTTACACAGCCTGTAGAAAAGCACTGCTACATGTACATTCCTAGGGAATGCTGACCTCTAGCAAGGTGCCCTGATGTCCTCAAAGAGAAATGACTCAAGTTCAGTTGGGACACCTTAATGTGGCCTTAATATTTCTTCCTATGTTTGCATTATGTAGTATAGTGTAGGCCTAATGTAGTGCTCTTTGAGAGGTTGTAAGAACTACAATATGCATAGACATCAAAGCCTAATAGAAGCTTTTTGAACTCAGTGGCACTGTTTACTATTTCTCTCTCATGGGCCCTGATCTCAGACCTGTGTTTGCTCTTTCTCAGGTCCCGAGCCCCACCCGTCTCCATGTGTCCAATCCCAACCTGTCGTCCACCGAGCCGTGCTATGGGGAGACCTTCCTGCAGACGCCCGACTCCCCAACCAACGCAGCCCGGCTGCAGGAGGACTTTTGTAGACTGGCCAGTACCAGTGAGGGACTTTTATTTTGAAACTTCTCACCACTTTGGTCCTGTTGGAACTTAGCGTTACTGGTGCTGTTGTTTACTACATTTTCCATCTCTCTCTCATTCTTGTCTTTCCCCCCCTGTAGTCCATTCCACGCTCCTGTCAGCTCACAAAACACTAACTGCGGAAAAAAATCAAATCAAACTGGTTCTGGAACAGCAGAAAACTGAGGTTTGTGTTTGTGTTGCCTCATTTGCTTCTTTGGCCTACATGTAGTTTGCATACGCGTGCGCCTAGATCCCCTCCACTGTCTCCTCTCCTCTGAGGCCCAGCCCATTTGGGACACCAGATGCTGTTTACATGTTTACCTTTATTGTTTTGTTTTTTTTGTTTTTTTTTTTACAGATGCTTTTATCCAAACATGAACCATAGCTTAGCTAAAAGTATACAAATCAAATAGGCCTAATAAATAGACACAGACTGTTGCTACTAATATACCTGGACGTGATAAACACTAACCCCAGGTCAAGTGGACACTGCAGTCTATTGGAAGCTGAGGGGGATTGAAATACAGAATACAGCATCAGAGGCTTTCTGGGCTTCATAAGTCTGACATTGGGACATGATGATGTATTCTTGCATATGCATAAACACACAAGAGCCTCATCATAACGGGGATAGTGAAGTCCAAGGAAGGTCTCTAAGTCGCTCTGTGTTGATCCTTTGCCTCAGGATGCCCGAGCTGGGATAGCCAGTCCCCCGAAGCACCAGCGATCTACGGACAGCCGCGGCTCCCTTTCAGATTCTCTGTCGGAGTTCTTTGATGCTCGGGAATACCTGCTGTCCTCCAGCTCCACTGACAATGAGGTGAAGGACCTGCTGGCCAGAATGCTTTATAAACACAACTACACACACACACACACACACACACACACACACATATTCTAACAGAGGCAGCCTTAAGGGTATGGAATGTTCAAGCGCCAGACAGGCCTACTATCCTGTCACTTAAAACTAAGGCTAAACACCGTCAGCAGTATAAATAATAAGAACTCAAATAAGACTCGAAGAAGTTTCAGAACGTTCATTAATTAAATATTGAGCAAATAACGACAGAATGGAAATGTCCAAAAATACTTTTAAATCAAGCAAGGAAAAGGGAAACAGGAGGTTCTGATTTGTAATTGTTATGTTTGCGTGTTTGCGTTTGAGTTGGGTTTGTTGCGGTAGCTGAGGGAGAGATGAAGCCTGGTGTGCCAGGTGACTCGGGTAGTTTGCTTTACTCACTCAAAGTGATTTTCCCTACGTCTGCGGTGTTCATAATCACCGAAACCCACATATACTTTCACCAAAAAATCACATAACAATCACAAATCATAACCTTCCGTTTCCCTTTTTCCTTTTCCTTGCTTGATTTAAAAGTATTTTTGGACATTTCCATTCTGTCATATTTGCTTAAATCGACAGTGCCTTAATTTAGTGCTAATGATTCTTTTGTCTTTTAAGCTCAGCATTTCATTAATGAACGTTCTGGAACTTATTTGAGTCTTGTTCTTTATTATTACTATCAATGTTCCCTCTAATTTTTTTCAGCACTGAGCACATTTAAATTTGTCTGAGCGGTACAGCTCGGCATTATGAGCGGCCTTTTGTGGTTGATGTATAATGATTACTGATAATTGGCCAATATCAATTTATCCAGATGTTTGATAGCCTACTTGTTTGGTAATCAATAAACCTCAGGGCCTATATCATGTCTCCAATGAATCCATGGGGAGCAGCATAAGCTGA
>JAUCNH010176397.1:0-10598 GCA_032353275.1 Sardinella hualiensis
TGTAACCCACCCTAATCAACACTTATAGAAGTAAACGAGAGATTACAGATATCTTAATATATTACTCGGAATCTACCTTTCTGGACCAGCGAATCAGAAGACTAAGCTCGTTGCAGGAGAAAAGAGTATCAAAAGCCACATTGAGTAGAAGAGTAAAACTCGAGACACTCAGGTAAGGTTTATGTAGTGTATTAATAAAACAGAAAAAATAAAAAAAATAAATAACTTAAATTGTCTTTCAGTGCATAGCTATATCACACCAGCAATGAATTGAATTCACAGTAACAAGATGTACAAAAGCAAAATGAATAGCCAATCTCAACAAAGTCCTTATCTCTCCTGTGGGTGGCTCGCCACTACTGCTGCACAACTGCTGGACCGCTACGGTACAGGAGCCTTCACAGCAGAAGATGATGTACGCAGATCCAGGGACTCTCAAACGAAAACCACAAAAGCAAAAAGACCCGGCCTATAATAGGCCAAACTAAGGTTACAATAATATCCTCAATGCTTGTATGAATTACATCAAAATAAAATATGGCTAACCCAAACTTTTGACTCATGTCTTTCTGCACCTCCACTTAGCTTAGAAACATGAGGTGAGCGCTATTACATTGTTACAACTTTATACAGTATACTTTCATTTAGCATGAAGCATTTCTCTTTCATCATAACACAAAATAAACAGCTTTTTAACAGTATAAACAAGGTTTTCAAAAACCTTACTTGCTAATATCAGCGCTAATATCAATGATACAACTCACCAAAGATCAAAATGCTGAACACTCGTACACTGGTACAGCTCGCGCCAGTCCAGCTTCCAAACACTTCAAAGACACAAGGGACATAGGAGTTCACAACGGCAATCTGAAGTAGCTTTCGTTTCGTATGCTAACGGCTCAAACCAGAAACAACCAGCAATTTACTCACGTTTCTTCACGTATCCGTCACAAAAACAAAATCCTCGCTTGCCCAACGTGGAAAAACAATCGTGGCTGACGACTTCTCAAAAACGACGGGAAACAAAAGTTAACTGAAGTTTTCAAGTGCTACATTAGCAGAATCTGCAGCGAACTTCTTCAAGCAACCGTCTCGTTTGCAATCCGGCAGAAAAGAGAAAGCATTCTAACAGCGTGAAGTTACTGGCGGCTTCCGATTGGCTCAAACGAGCATGTGAACTCCACATGTCACCCTGTCTTTATCACAATAAAAGCACCTTTGACACTTTTTAAAATAAAATGAAGTGCATGTGAATAAATCTGCGTGTATTTATTTAGAATGTAATACTGTGTTTCTTAATCCTATTTATTCATGTCATAAAATGTATGAACTTATTTATTTATTTATTCCACCACAAAACTATGGTTACTTGCTAACAACTAGGGAAAAGTGAACTGGGCTACACCCTCCCCTCCTAAAGGTGTGTACGTCCCGTTACACCCACATGACTACGGTCTACTGTCCTAGGTGCTACTTGAGGAACATCTGCATAGCCATGATTCTGGAGAGCATCTGTAAAGGCGAGGTTGAGGCCTTGGAAGAGTGACTGGACTATAGACAGTAAGGGATTTCCCAGTTGACTGTACTGTAGCCTTTCAGGTTGCTCTCTATGCCTCTGCGAACGTCTGGGAATGGGATCCTCCTCACCGATGATGACTGGAGACTGTCTTCCTTCAGTCACACCAGATGCGGTCCCTTCATGTGCAGATGGTTCCTCAGAGAGTTCTCTGACGGGGCATTCAGCATCTCTGGTGCAGTCACTGAATGACAGGTCAGTCGGAACAGGAAGGCTCTCATTCCTCACAACGGGTTCAGAGGGAGACTCCATCACACTCTTTGGGGAACCTGCTTCTCTGTGCTCCGAGAGGACTTCGGCCTCTGACTGAACATGGGCCGAGCACTCTCTCCACTGAGAAGAACTAGTGGGTTCTGCAGGAGTCTGCCCACGTGAGGTGCTATCAGGGAGAGGTGTGTCTGGAGTTTGTGGATTAAGCTCCACCAGAGGCTCCGCAGCCTCTCTGTGAGATGCACATCTGTTCTCTTCCTCCTGTTCCTGAACTACAGAGATTTCCATCTCATCAGGACCGGCAGGAGCAGAGAGCATACCAACTAGACTCTGGGTTGATTGGCTTGTCTCTCTGTCCTGTTCGTCACTGGGACGTACCATCTCTGGCCGGGTCAACACTCTTGTTTCAATCACATCAGTATTCAATGACTCTCTACCTGGGTAGTAGTAGTAGTCCTCGTCTTCTGAATCAGAGTTAGTATCTGCATCCTGTGACTCATCTGTAACATTCATTCTGGACTGCCTCCTAGTCCTAGGCCTGTGGACAGTCTGCCTTGGAACTACTTCTGACTCAGCTACGGGTAGGAACCCGCACGGCAGCAGAAGATCGCGATGCAGGGTGCGTTGCGGGCCATCCTTACCTTCTGGCTTGACAGTATACACCGGTAAGTCACCAGCACGCTTGACCACTACATGAACATCTGACTCCCATTTATCGGCGAGCTTATGCTTTCCTCGGAGCCGGACGTTCCTCACAAGAACGCGATCTCCTGCTTCTAGAGTGGATTCAACGACCCTTTGGTCAAAGCGGAGTTTATTGCGCTCAGCTATCTTTGCAGCGTTCTCAGTGGCGATCTGATAGCTCTCTTCTAAGCGGCCTTTCAAGTCATGCACATACTGGGAATGTGACTTAGGTTGTTTGCTTGCCGGTAGACCGAACGCCAAGTCAACTGGGAGACGAGGTTGCCTACCGAACATCAGTTCGTAGGGACTGAACCCTGTCACGTCACTCCTTGTGCAATTGTAAGCGTGCACCAGGGGCTTAACGAACTCTTTCCAACGACTTTTATCCTTATTCTCCAAGGTGCCCAACATCTGGAGGAGGGTCCGATTGAATCGTTCCACTGGATTCCCCCTCGGATGATATGGGGTGGTCCTCACCTTTTGAATACCAGCGATGGAACACAGCTCTTTTATTGTGCGAGATTCGAAATCGGGGCCCTGGTCGCTCAGAAGCTTTTCCGGAAAGCCATAATGCACCAGAAAGTTCTCCCATAAACACTTAGCCACAGTCTGCGCCTTCTGATTTCGAGTAGGCAACGCGACTGCGTACTTTGTGAAATGGTCTGTCAAGACTAATATATCTCTTGTGTTGCTCCGGTCAGGCTCCAACGATAGAAAGTCCATGCAGACCAATTCCAGTGGCCTGCTGGTCATGATGTTTAACAAGGGAGCTGCTTTCTCAGTTGGGGCCTTCCGTCGCACACATCGTTCGCATGCCTTGATCTTCTGCTCCACACATGCAGACATCCTAGGCCAATAAAATCGTGCTCTTGCTAGGTCGAGTGTCCGCTCTGTGCCGAGGTGACCCAAATCGTCATGTAAACTTCTCAGTGCAGTGGCTCTGAGTTCACTTGGCAGCACTAGTTGGTGTGTGACTTGCCCACGGTCTTGTCGCGTCCTGTATAAAACACCATTCCTCATCTCTAAGCGCTTCCACTCTCGGAGCCACAAAGCAAGATCTGGGAGCTCTCGTCTCAGAGAAGAAGAAGGGGTGTCTCCAGACTCCTTGTGCTCAATGACCACGCGGAGATCTTGGTCGGCCATTTGCTTTTCTCTCATCTCCTCTTCGGTCCATTGACCAATTACAGGCAGGCCATGGTCATCTTCCTGCTGGAAACCACTGGGCAGAGCGTCAGAATGTATAGCAAGAGACTCCACAAGCGTAACAGATGGCATACGGCACGTGGAACCCTCATGCGACCAAACAACATCATGCCTCTCACAGATGGCCTTCACAGCATCAGGGAGAACGACATCTTGGGCCTCCTGGTCCTTGAGATAATGGAGAGTGAACTGTTTAATTCTTTCACGCTCTTTTCTCGATACAGCGTCGTCCAGGAGCTCCCCATGGGGTCGACGGGAAAGTCCATCCGCGTCTTGGTTTTGGGTTCCTGCTCTGTATTGGAGCTTAAAGTTGTATGTCGATAGGGCGGACAACCACCTATAACTCGTGGCGTCCAACTTAGCAGAAGTCAAGATATAAGTTAAAGGATTACTATCAGTAATGACTGTGAAGTCAGCGCCATACAAGTAATCACTAAACTTGGCAGTGACGGCCCACTTCAGGGCAAGGAACTCTAACTTGTGAGCAGGGTATTTAGCCTCACTCCTAGTCAGTCCTCTGCTTGCGAAAGCGATAGCCCTCATCTGCCCATCTTGCTCTTGATACAATGCTGCACCCAGCCCTGTCGTACTAGCATCGGTGTGAAGGATGTAGGGGGATTTCGGGTTAGCAAATCCCAAGACAGGTGCTGAGGTAAGCTTGTCGATAATTTCCTCAAAGGCCTTTTGACATTCTGGAGTCCACCTTTGTCCAAAAGACTCCTTCGGATGGAAATATTGACTGGGTTTTGCTTTCCCTTTGCTGCGCTTCCTGAGAGGCGGATACCCTGCCGTGAGGTCATTCAGAGGTTTGGTAATCCTTGAATAATCCTTCACGAAACGCCTGTAGTACCCGGAAAAGCCAAGGAAACTGCGCAGCTCTTTCAGATTCCTAGGTACTGGCCAGGTCTGTAAGGCCTCGATTTTCTGTGGATCTGTCTCTACGCCATGCTGGGAGACAATATGGCCAAGATATCTAACTGAGGTCTGGAAAAATTTGCATTTTCCTGATGACAACTTCAACCCGTACTCTTTTAGACGTTTGAGGACCTGCAGTAATCTTGACTCATGTTGCTCCAGCGTGTCTGAGAATATGATGAGATCGTCGATGAAGACCAGCGCTTCCCTGCGGTTGAGGTCGCCCATGCATCGCTCCATTAGCCTTTGGAACGTGCTTGGCGCGTTGGTAACTCCCTGGGGCATTCTGTTAAATTCCCAGAAGCCAAGGGGACAGACAAACGCGGTCTTCTGCTTATCGGCTTCGGCCATCTCCACTTGGTAGTAGCCAGATTTTAAATCAAGAACTGAGAACCACTTCGAACCAGTCAGTAAGGAAAATACCTCCTCTAAGTTTGGTAAGGCATATGCATCTTTAATGGTCTGTGAGTTGAGTTTCCTGAAGTCGATACACAGTCTCACAGAGCCATCCTTCTTACGAACAACAACTATGGGAGACGCGAAGGGGGACTCAGATTCTCGTATGATGCCAAAGTTCAGTAGTTCTTGAAGATGTTTCTTGACGGCATCTACGTCTTGTGGATGGATGGGCCTAGCTCGATGCTTGAAGGGGGTGTTGTCACTTAACTTAATATGGTGCTTCACTTTGTCAGTGTGACCAAAGTCCATGTCATGTTGAGAAAAGACCTCAGGCATGCTATTGAGCAGCCTTGAGATGCGCTCTTTCCATTCTGGTGGTAGCGGCGAATCGCCAAAATCAAACTCCATCTTTTTCTTTACAGGAGCAGTCAATTTGGTTGACATTTCTTTTCCCATCACCTGCTGAACAGCATGGAGCTCGGCTAACACTGTCCTTGCAGGAATGGCAATGTCATGTTGTGTCTCATTCTTAAGCAGGATCGACATAGAGCAGGAACGCTTGACAGGTAGGATGCTCAGGGAGCTAACAACTAACAGTCCGCCTGGAAGGGACGAGCCAGACGCTGGCTCTACAGCGACCAGTCTCTCTTCGTGGGCACCACTCACGTGGGCCTGGCCCTCCAGAACCACCGTGCTGCCGGCTGGCACCACTTCAGAAGCAGTGTTCGGCACCCTCACCCATCCAAGGGCTCCTGCGCTCATCTGTCGTTGCCTTGCTTCAAGGATTTTCAAAATGACTTTGTAGCCAGAAAGAAATGATTGAGGATGACAATCATGCTTTTCAATGTAATGGGAGTAGAGGACATCTAACGAGTTGGTGCCAATGAGGATTTGAGGTGCACTACTCACGTCAGGAACAACTAACACTAAAGTAGGAACCTCAATTTCTTTTCCTAGGAACTCTTCTGGAAACAAGAGGTTGAGTTCGACGTATCCAAGATATGGAACAGCTTCTCCATTGGCACCTTCTATCTGCAGTTCTACATCCAAAAGGTCATTTAGAGGTTTCAAAGAAAGATGAGACAGGTGACTTTTGTAAAACGCAAGTGGGATAGTGGTCACCTGAGACCCAGTGTCTAATAGGCAATTAACTTTGTTGCCTTCAACAGTCACTTCAGCAGTACATTTAGTTCCAACCAGCTTTGGTGGCAGAATCGTGGAAGTGGTGTTAACTCTACCACACCTGCTAGTCACTCTTTCAATTTTTCTAGGGCGCTTCGTTTGGTTCTCAGTCCCTGTCTGCCCTGCGACAGGGGCTTCTAGCAGTTTAACTGCTGGGTCCCAGTGGAGCCATTCTGCTGGTCCCACTTCTCCTGTCTCTCTTTGAGCTGTCGCCTCTTCTCTTCAACCAGGGGAGGATTTGGCTCATTCACACAGTTAGCTGCAAGGTGAGCATCTTCCCCGCAGTGGAAACAGTACCATGGACGGGGCCTGCCTTTTGCTGCTTGCCCTGAGCCAGACTGCCCACTTGCCTTCTTGTTTGTAGGCTTTTGCTGCACTCTCATGGCAAACTCTTTTGCACATGCATTCAATGGTATCTGCTGATTCTGTGCTTGTGGTGAATTCACCTGTGCTTGGAGAATGGCAAGCTGGTGCTTCAGTGCCTTAACTTCAGCAGATTCCAGACTACCACTGTTAACTTCATGGGTTGCTGTTCTCATATCAGCAATCTGTGCTTGAACACCAGCAACCTGTCTTTTCAAGGCTTGAAGTTCAGTGGTATCAGGGCGCTTGCCTTTGGCTTTACAAGGCGTGCTAGTCTGCATAACAGCAACCTGAGCTTGTATCTCATTGAGCTGTTTCTTTAAGCACTCAGTCTCAGTAGGCTCTTTCTCGTATGTAGCACAGCTGCATGCACTTAGTTGTTGTGCTGCAGATTTCAGTTTCGTGGCAGCAAGACTTTGCTTATCTAACCCCAAGTGCTGTTTCATACGACTCTGTTTACTGGCCTGTTTGTCTTCCTCTGCTCTGATGAGTAGGACCAGTTCAGTAAAAGAGGGTGGTGCTTTCGCTTTCTGCTCTAACTGGAGATCAGATATCAGTCCATCGTTCCAGCAGCCGCGACAGAACTGCTTTAAGAGGTAGCGATCTCGCTCTGACTCTACGACACCACCTCGCCTGACCACAGCACTTAGAGCGACCTGCAAGCGGTTCAAGTAGTTGGACGGCTTTTCATCCTGGTTCTGCAGTGTTACCATAAACTTGGCTAACAACTCGTCTCCGTCCTCTACAGAGCCATAGACTGAATCTAGCAGCTGAAGATACACTGATGGCAGAGATTGAGGACTAACATGCTTGGTAACATCAGTCGCTGGGGGCAATAGACTGTCTAAGATCTTGCGTGTTCTGTGCAAATCAGACATGGATGGATCAGTTAAGATCAAGTCAACGTTTGCCCTCCAAGTTTCATAGTCAAGTTCACTGTTAGGACGGGGAGTCTTCCCAGAGAAAGGTCTGAGGCGAAAGGAAGAATGCATCGGGGACAAAGCGTCATTGGCTCGCATGACATGCTCAACAACCACACGTTGCACAGCAGGGGGGTTTACATCATTTACAGTAAGGACTGAAGGTGTCGCTGCAGTTGCAGTAAGTGAGGGCATCACCAGTGGACTCCTAGCAGATGCTGCCGCTGCTTGGGTGTCCCTTCTCGATCCAAGCTGACCATGCTGTACTGAGGGAGATGGTGGAAATACAGCTGGCAAGGTCCTGGCTATCTCAGGTGAAACTGAGCTAAGCAGAAGAGAGGGTTGTTGCTCTACAGAGGCTTGAACATTGTCAGCCTCCCCATCAGCAGTTGGTGCATCAGGATGTTCTGGTGGATCTTGTCTTACTGTTTCTGCTGCAGTATCCACAACTGGTGCTGCAGTGTCAGCGGGGAGGATCACACCTTGCTCTGTTCTCATCTTCATTAGTTCTTCCTGAAGCACCTCTTGAAATGACTTCCCACTCTTACTAGCTATGGCTTGCAGTTCCTCAAGATACCCCTTAGTGGCGCTACTACTGGCTGTGCTAGTGTAAACACTACCTAAGGAACGCACACAAAAGGTGACCTCTGTGTCAGTTGAACTCTGAAACTGTAGTGGCAATGTGGGTCCTAGTGTGTCTATTGCAGAGCTATTGACAAATTCTACAATGGAGCTGCGATGAAACTCTGATTCTGGATTGTCAATAAGTAGTACTCTGTTAATGGCACCATGACTTCTTAAGTGCTCCTCAATTTCCTCATCTATTTCAGTTTGAGTTAAACCACTGACAAGAATTGAATTACGAACATTTACATTTTCACTTTTCACTATTTCCATTGTTGTATCTTGTTTCTGTTTTTACTCTTGCTACTCAATGATACTCCACTTCTCCTGGCTGCTGGCTCGCCAAATTCTGTAACCCACCCTAATCAACACTTAAAGAAGTAAACGAGAGATTACAGATATCTTAATATATTATTCGGAATCTACCTTTCTGGACCAGCGAATCAGAAGACTAAGCTCGTTGCAGGAGAAAAGAGTATCAAAAGCCACATTGAGTAGAAGAGTAAAACTCGAGACACTCAGGTAAGGTTTATGTAGTGTATTAATAAAACAGAAAAAATAAAAAAAATAAATAACTTAAATTGTCTTTCAGTGCATAGCTATATCACACCAGCAATGAATTGAATTCACAGTAACAAGATGTACAAAAGCAAAATGAATAGCCAATCTCAACAAAGTCCTTATCTCTCCTGTGGGTGGCTCGCCACTACTGCTGCACAACTGCTGGACCGCTACGGTACAGGAGCCTTCACAGCAGAAGATGATGTACGCAGATCCAGGGACTCTCAAACGAAAACCACAAAAGCAAAAAGACCCGGCCTATAATAGGCCAAACTAAGGTTACAATAATATCCTCAATGCTTGTATGAATTACATCAAAATAAAATATGGCTAACCCAAACTTTTGACTCATGTCTTTCTGCACCTCCACTTAGCTTAGAAACATGAGGTGAGCGCTATTACATTGTTACAACTTTATACAGTATACTTTCATTTAGCATGAAGCATTTCTCTTTCATCATAACACAAAATAAACAGCTTTTTAACAGTATAAACAAGGTTTTCAAAAACCTTACTTGCTAATATCAGCGCTAATATCAATGATACAACTCACCAAAGATCAAAATGCTGAACACTCGTACACTGGTACAGCTCGCGCCAGTCCAGCTTCCAAACACTTCAAAGACACAAGGGACATAGGAGTTCACAACGGCAATCTGAAGTAGCTTTCGTTTCGTATGCTAACGGCTCAAACCAGAAACAACCAGCAATTTACTCACGTTTCTTCACGTATCCGTCACAAAAACAAAATCCTCGCTTGCCCAACGTGGAAAAACAATCGTGGCTGACGACTTCTCAAAAACGACGGGAAACAAAAGTTAACTGAAGTTTTCAAGTGCTACATTAGCAGAATCTGCAGCGAACTTCTTCAAGCAACCGTCTCGTTTGCAATCCGGCAGAAAAGAGAAAGCATTCTAACAGCGTGAAGTTACTGGCGGCTTCCGATTGGCTCAAACGAGCATGTGAACTCCACATGTCACCCTGTCTTTATCACAATAAAAGCACCTTTGACACTTTTTAAAATAAAATGAAGTGCATGTGAATAAATCTGCGTGTATTTATTTAGAATGTAATACTGTGTTTCTTAATCCTATTTATTCATGTCATAAAATGTATGAACTTATTTATTTATTTATTCCACCACAAAACTATGGTTACTTGCTAACAACTAGGGAAAAGTGAACTGGGCTACACACACACACACACACACACACACACACACAAACGCACACACACACGCACACACACACACACACACCAAGAGAGAAACACATGCCCATGCCCCCTTTTTCAGCAGTCCACAGTAACATTCCTCCTGCCCTTTACTATGACATCAAGAGATAAAATAGATCCATATTAGCCTGATGCTTCGGCCGCTTATGTCACTACGTTCCATTGCGTCTGATCCTGAATGATTTCGATTTGGTTGCTTCTGGTGGGCAGATAGTTGCTGCTTAAAACCAATCACTACTGTTTGGTCATGACTTCAACCAATCGCTACTTTTTGGTCACGATATATGGTACGCACTAGAATGCATCGTTTGAATTCTGTGTACGCTAATTAGGTCGTCACCAGTTGGACACGGAGCAAACGGATGCAAATCATAAGTGTCCTGACTATATGGTGGAGGCAAATGTACAGTAATTGGCCAGAACCATTTGGCGGCGCTAGCCTGGGTAGCTCCATATGACTCCCCTAACAAAAGAAGGGTAGTGTAGTATACTACAGGAGCATACTACAGTTTTCACCCCCTCTAGGCCAACATGTTGAGCCAGTGTGACTGGGCTAGAAACTGTGTGCAGTGGTAGCCTGGGCCCGCCCATTCCGTGACGTTATCGGCCACGCTCGCGGCCTCGCCATGTTCTGGCCAAGCATGCTATTCACAGGACACACACAAACACGGGAACTCCACAAGCAGACTGAGACATTTGAGGGGGGCGGATGCTTAAAATTTGCACCA
>JAUCNH010177084.1:0-10560 GCA_032353275.1 Sardinella hualiensis
ACACACACACACACACACACACACACACACACACACACACACACACACACACACACACACACACACACACAGAGTCATATATGAACACAATCATGTGCACAAACAATGGCAGACAGCCTCCTTTTTGCTGCCAGCATTTTGTTTTGTCCATATGTGTGTGTGTGTGTGTGAGTGTGGGTGTGTGTGGGTCTCTGTCTTTTTTTACCCACTGGTTGTGTGGAACAGAAGCAGAAACTGGTGAGCTAAGCGTTCTCTTTTCAACATGCGCCCCCAGCAACTGCCCTGGCCATGGACGCTCCCCTTGCATTCCCCCACTTCACCCCCCCACCCCCACTCCAAGCATGGGGCTTTCCAGGGCTTTAGCAAAACCCCACAGCTTCACCCCCTGCCCCCTGCAGTGGCAAACACAATGCAAACCTCTAGCTAATCAATTCCAACATGAAAAAAATCACTATCACTATCCAGACGTTTAGCATGAAACCAATGCTCTTGTGTGGTAGCTTTGTCTTGAGTCTGGAGTATTGGCATTGTCATGTGGTAGAATTGTGTGGCGTAGCAAGAGAGGTGAAAGTCAAGGCAAATAGATGTTTCAAGGCACCTTGAACTTGGTTATTGATGCATTAGTGCTTCAAAATCAGTCTGAATACAACAAGAGTCTATTGACCTTGACCAGGCAGAGTACCTTTGAAGAAAGTAGGGCAGATAGGCTCGTTAGCCCATAATTGATTTCCAGAGAAGGATCTAACATCCAGCGTTATCAAGCAGGAAGTGTTGTGTCTTTATCTACAGTAGATGACCTTACTTAGGGGTCTGTTTTAGTTTATCGGTAACACTTTACTTGAAGGTACCGTCATAAGTACGACATGACACTGTCATAACAGTGTCATAAAAGTGTCAAGTCACAGACATGACTGTGTCATAAGCATAATATCAATGTCATAAACGCTTTATGACAGTTGTCATGAAGTGCCATTTGTTTATCGTCATGACAAGTTGACATTGTTTGGGCTATCTTCATTATGACAAGTTGCCATTAATCAAAGTGACATTGCCAGAAAATGTCTTTGTCATGACAACTTGACACTAATGACATCATGATATGCAAGGTTACAAACCAATTTATAGAGTTACAAACCCAACTGTCAATTGATTGTCATGACACCATTATGACAATGGAATGAAGCATCAGTGACCAAGTGCTACAGTACAATTGGTTTGTAACTTTGCACATCTAATTATGATAAGTCATTATTTCAGGGGACCCCATTTGAATTTCAGTGGACCCCATTTGGGGTCACGACCCCAAGGTTGAAAAACACAGGGCTAGCCATTATTTTGGCAGGATGTAGTGGGTACAACAGAAGTAGGCTATATCACTAGCTATAGTTAGCTATAGCGGATAGTTAATTATTGATACTGATTCATCCTATAAAGCAATTGAATGACCATTGTGCATGTTAGGGCCTAATGCGCCTTGGGCTAAGGTAGGCCTGTAAGAGCAATTTCGGCGCAAAACAGTCATGTCCATACAATGGCAAAAAACGCCATGGTATACCAATGATTATTTGAAAAGTTTTTCATGTTAAGTTCCACAACCAAGAAGAGTGAATGCTCAAATTTCAAATAATCAGCACATCATACCATGGCTTTGAGTTGGCTTTATGGACGTGACCGTTTTGCCAGGTGGCTTTTCCGACGTTTTGACGTTTTGATTGGTCCTGCCGCTTTTTCTACGAGAAACAGTCTATTCTATCTAAATTCAAAATTTAGTTCGGCATGTTGGCACAGTGGTTAGTGCATCCGCCTCCCAACCGGGAGACCCAAGGTTTGATCCCAGGCGGAGTTTCGAACCGTCAGGTGGTGCATGTGTAGTGGAATTTCAGCAGCGGACAACGAAAATTCTCTTCAAAAGATTTATTTTGAACTATTTACAAATTATAGAAAAAAGGCAAGGTCCATTGATTTGGCATGTGACGTTTGCGCAGCCTCTCACACTGCGACCTCTCAGGCCCGATCAGTCAGCCCGTTTGCCAGCCATCACACCAAGTGCGCGATCGTGGCCGCTTTTACGCGCACCCGCAGGACAGGCCCGGGATTACCGGCAGCTGTAGGCGTCAAGTGAATCATTGCACCCGCGATCGGGTCCTGCTTGAGATCGGAAAGGGAAAAAGACACAACAGCATGCTTGCAGTGCCAGAAGAGGACGACGCACGTGGGATAATAGTCAACCATCAATGTGCTATATGCACATGGCACTATAGGAATGCATCGACGGCGTACTCAACCCCATCCGTGCCGAACCTTTTTGAATGTCCAGATCCAAAACTGTATATCGTATCGTCCTTAATAGAGGAGGGTGACTACGCCACCCTTTGAATATAGGGCACAGGGGAACTCTAGCCTGGCTAACACCAGCCTAAATCTCAAGTGAGATTTAGTCTGGGGACCACCTATACATTTTCTAGTACAGGATTTCAGGTTTCGTTTGTCCAAAAGTTCGTGCATGGTCTTGCCATCTCTCACATCCCCAGGCACTGTCACCACCCCACTAACCTCCTGCGCATTTTCCCTTTCCTCGTCACTCATATGGACAATTGAGTCTGGCTGCTCACCAGTAGATTGCTGGTTCCCTGCAACATAGGGAGCACCGGACACTGCTGGCCTGTCCAGAGGAGTTGGATTACTTGCAACCACCACTACAAGGTCAATCTCCTCCTCGGCACTACCCCCAAGACAGTCTACTCCAGGCCCCAACATTCCAACATCAGTGACTGTGGCCCCAGAGGTAACTGGGGGTGTAGCAGGGTCGACGGGGAGTGGTCACAGTTCCTGCCGATGTATATTCCACTCTGGCCCCTGCTGACCCCTCGGCCTGATCTTATACAAGTTGCCCACCTCGTTTAAGCACCTCACGACCTCATACAGTGTATGGTCCCAGTAATCTTGGATCTTATTACGACCAGGTAAATGTGCCCGGCGGTACACTAATGTGCCTGGGGGCAGAATGGGTAAAGGAACTGCTCTGTGTCTGGCCCGATCAGCTGCTGCTGCTTCAAGGTGAGTCCTTGCCTGGCGATAGACTGCTGACAGGTGTTTCTGGTGCTCGGCCACCCACTGCTCAGTTGTTAACTCGTGTGGTGGTTCTGTGGTACCTAAAAGCAAGTCAATAGGAAGAGTAGGCTTCCGACCGAACATCAGCTCGTACGGTGAAAACCCGGTGGACTGGTGTACCGTGGTGTTGTAAGCGAATAACACTTGGGGCAGATGGTATGGCCACTTCCTCTTCTTCTCTGGAGGCAAAGTACGAAGCAAGTCATGAAGCGTTCGATTAAACCTTTCACACTGCCCATTACCTTCTGGATGATAAGGACTCGTGCGGGACTTCTGGATACCATACAGTTGACAGAGACGTTGAACCAGTTCTCCCTCAAAATTTCGGCCTTGATCCGTGTGAATGCGTTGTGGAACGCCATAGATATAAAACCATTTCTCTGTAAGAATGCGAGCTACAGTTGGCGCCTTTTGGTCTGCTGTCAGGTAAGCTTGAGCAAATTTAGAAAACACATCTGTAATGACCAGAAGATTTTCTGTACCATCACTGGACTTGTCAAGACAGGTGAAATCGATGGCTAAAATTTCAAGCGGCTTAAAGGCCAACAGGCTGCCCATGAATGTCCTTAGCTTCGGTTGTACAGCCTTGGCAGCTAAACAGCGCTGGCATTCATGACACCATCGCTCGATATCTTTGCGCATGAATGGCCAGTAACACCGCTGGCGAACAAGTGCAGTCGTGCGCTCCACTCCCTGGTGACCATGATTGTCATGCAGGGCCGCAAGAATCTCCGCTTGGAGTCGCTGAGGCAACATTAACTGCCAAATCTCTTCATTGCTACCTGACACATGACTCTTCCGATATAAAACACCCTCTTGCTCTTGGACACAAGACCACTGACGCACCAGTTCAATGACAGCGGGGGACTCCTTAGCCCTCTCTGGTGCAGTAGGAGGCTTACCTCGCCTCCAATACCCCAAAAAGGCCCCAAGTACCGGATCCTCGGACTGGAGAACTTTGAGGTCTGCCCTCGTACGTACTGGAAAGGCATCTATAGCCCGAATGTTAGCCAATTCGGCTGGCTGACTGCACATGGCAATGGTCCTTACTTCAGCTGGAAGCGAGATTCCTGGAGCCACATGTTGCACCTGGGATGCAGTCGGTGGCTCCGGCAAGCGGGACAAAGCGTCTGCATTCCCATTGCAAGAACCTGGCCGGTACTCGATGTTAAAGTCAAACAGCGCCAGCTGTGCAGCCCAACGCTGCTCTACCGCGCCCAATTTGGCTGTCTGGAGATAACAGAGGGGGTTATTATCAGTCAAGATCGTAAATTTGGCACCCAGAAGATAATCCCTGTACTTCTCTGTTACTGCCCATTTTAACGCTAGCAGCTCAAGTTTCATCGCAGAGTAGTCATATTACGTTCAGGTGGCCGCAAACCCCGACTGGCATAAGCAATTGGTCGTCGAAACCCTCCCTCTTGTTCTTGGGATAGGACCGCTCCTAGCCCCAACCCACTTGCATCTATCTCGAGCACAAACGGCTTACTGAAGTCAGCGTAACCAAGGACTGGTGCGCTGATCAACATTTGTTTCAAGGTGTTAAAAGCTTGATCACAACCCCAGTCCCAATGATCTCGGAGGGAAATACCTGGACCTAGTCTTTTCTTCTTTGGGCCTGGCTGTAGCTTAGCCACCAACTTATGCAGGGGGGCTGCATACCGTGCAAACCCCTCTACAAAACGTCGATAATAAGACGCGAACCCCAGAAAAGACCGTAATTCTGTTACTGTTGAAGGTGTTTTCCAGTCTCTTACTGCACTGATCTTATCAGGATCCGTTGCAACGCCAGAGGCAGATATAACGTGTCCAAGGAATTTCACCTCTGGTTGAAAGAAGTGGCACTTGCTAAGCTTTAGCTTAAGACCCTGCTGGGACAGCCTACCCAGCACCAGTTCTAAGCATTCCAGATGTTGTTGAAATGTAGATGAAAAGACCACCACATCATCTAAGTAAAGCAGAAGGGAATGAAAGCGCTGATCTCCGAAGATCCTTTCCATGAGCCGCTGGAAGGTTCCTGGGGCGTTGCACAACCCAAATGGCATACGCTGGAATTCAAAAAGGCCAAATGGGGTGCAGAACGCTGTTTTAGCCCGATCCTTCTCCAGTACAGACACCTGATTATAACCACTCGCCAAATCAAGAGTGGAAAATAAACAGGCTCCCGTAAGAGCATCTAGTGATTCCTCTATTCGAGGCAGCGGAAATGCATCTTTTCTGGTCTTTGCGTTTAGCTGTCTATAGTCAACGCACAGGCGAATAGACCCATCCTTCTTCTGCACAACAACAATTGGTGACGAATAGGGACTGCAGCTTGGCTTTACTATGCCCTGATCTAACAACCCTTGAATATGGGTCTTAACGACCTCATACTGGGAGGGTGGGAGCCTCCTGTAGCGTTGCCGAACTGGTGCATCATCTAATAAGTGAATCTCATGCTCAATCAAGTTTGTACAGCCCAAGTCCCCTTCCCCGCAACTAAAAGCAGTGCTATACTTTTGAAGCAAAGACTTGGCCTGTACCTCTTGAGAACGTGTCAAATTAGGCCAGGAAAGGTCAGCAAGACCTGGCAGCTGGGAGGTGGTAGCCTCCATTGCTTGGATGAAGATGGTGGTGCTTCGTATGCTCTCTTCTTCCTGAAAACAAACAGGAGACGTTGCCGGACACACATCAATCATATGCAGCTGCCCTAGAGTGGTACGTGGCCTTATCCATCTATCTTGATTTCCCACATTGACTACTGGAACCTGAACAGTGCCATCACCAAGAGGGATTAAAGAACTGGGAATAAGCGAATCCGGTGGTAGTTGCCATTCTCTTTCTCCAGGCTCCAGAAATGCAGATGGAACCAAAGGGTTAAGTCCTTGTCTGCATACAGCAGACACTAGTTTCAGGGACCCTGCTGGAACATGAACGGATGGCCCTGGGGGAACAGACACCCTGCCTAAAAGTCCAGAATCTGATAGATCTTCAAAGCTTTGACATGCCAATAAAGCATGTCTCCAAACAGCAGGCACTAATGACATAGAAGAGGAAGTAAACAAACTAGAGCCCTCTTGGCAGAACATCTCTTGCAAGCAGCACCGAAGAATATTCATCCCCACTAGCCCTGGAACGGTGTTTTTCTTTTCTCTTGTTACCAAGTCTGGTGTGTCTTGCACCACGAGAATGCCCATTGAGGGAAGCACCTTCCCCAAGACCTCCACATCGAGCTCCAGGTACCCTCTATAGGGGATATCAAGCCCGTTGGCTGCCTTTAATTGCAACCACCCACAAGACCTAAGCTGCTCTTGCCCCAAAACCTGAAAATGTTCTTTAAAGAAGGTCTCTGTGATGGTAGAGACCATCGAGCCAGTATCAACCAGACATGTCACAATCACACCCCCCATTTTGACATGTGCTACTGGACATTGTCCAATAGGTCCATGAGGGGAGTGGCGTGTACTGAAAGAAGGATCTGAGCCTGACAAACCCCCATCTAGTGCTAGGCTCCATGCACTAGAGGGTGCTAGTTTCCCTGCTGTCCACTGGGGGGAGCACTGATACCATTTCGTGGCCCTTGCCCCTGATCCCCACGAACCCTCTGTAATTGCTGCCGCCCACCTTCTCCTGCTTGACAATCTCTTACCATATGACCCGGCTGCTCACACCGCAAGCAAATAGGCTGACCACCTGGAGTAAAACGATAACGACGTGATGGAACACCTGCTCTATTACTGGAGGCTGAGGGCACTGGTCCAGAAGACAAGTGCTTCAGAATGCTGTCTAGTTGAGCTTGCTGCTTACGCAGACAGTCTTTGAGTTCTATTAATTCATCGCTGGGTTTTGCTGCCACAGCCTGAGTGGTTACACCCCATTCGCCTACCGCCCCTGAACTAGCATCACAAGAGAAGGCTCTAGCACGCACTGGACGAGATCCCTCCCCCTCTTCAGTCCATCGAAACGCTTCTTTGCGCAAATCGAAAAAAGTAGCCTCAGGGTTGAGTCTAAGGAACTGCTTTAGCTCTCTACGCAACATTTTGTCTTTAACATATTCTATAAATTGGTCACGCAAAACTACATCAGAATTTGGGATGGCATTTGGATTTTTACGCTGGACAATTTCCATGAGAGCCATTAAAGAATGTGAGAACTCACGCAAAGACTCCCCCTCCCGCTGGCGACACTGAAAGAACTTTTGTTGGGCTTCAATATAAGAGTGAAAACAGCCAAAAGTCTCTAACAATAGTGAAAAAAATTTCTCAGGGTCGGTTCTTTCTGTAGCTGGACGGAGCTTAATCTCCATTTTAGCATCCCCATCAAGAAGATCATACAAAAAATAAGCTTGCTCGCTAGACGACATGTGCCGAATCTGTAGGCATTTACGAGCTTCTTCAACCCATTCCTCCACAGGGAGGCACTCTGGACCTGAACTACCGGAAAATCTGGGATATTTACGTTCTCTAGGCACATAAACATACCTCACTCCAGATGAGCTTGACTCTTGTTGACGACTTGTGGACTGTCCCTGTGCTGCTGACTGTCCCTGCTCTGTGGCCACAGGTGGGGCTATGTTACCCTGACGTAGTCTTTCATTATCTGCTTGCAGCTGCCGTAACTGCTCTGTCAGAAGCCTGACCTGTTCTTCAAGATCCTGTGACATGGTGGACGAAAATGCACAAAGTCAATTTAGTATTTAGTCACAAACCCTCCTTCCGCAGCCACTGTTTTTCCTTTTCAACGTGTCTTCATAAACAGAGAAATAACAGACAATAAATAAAGACAAAAAAAAAGAGAAAAAAAAATTACACCAGCCCCAATATATCCTGCCGACTACGCCAAATGTAACCAGTAGGAGGTGCTAAGGATCTGGTTTTAATATTAACACTTTTTAAGCTAGCCTATTATACCAATGCAGGCTGTTCGCATGAAGGAACAATAAAAGGGGGCTGATGTAATCAAAAGACAGTTTATTAAATCACCAATAAATTAGACATTAGACATACAAGACATACAATAAATAACAGTAGGCCTACGTAAGGCACAGACTTATAGCACCGGTGGGGGACAGTGAAAACTGCACAATAATCACGCAGAAAACATTACCTTTAGTAATCATACAGATATGCACTGCAAAACAATTCAGACAGCATGAATACACTGATCAAGAGATACCTTGGATTACACACGGCACACTTTTGACACTACAAACAAACACTGCCCCCTTCAGGAGCTATTGCACCATGCCTTCGGCCAACATCAGACAGACAAGCACAAACAAAAACCAACACGGACACACGCACACACACACACACACACACACGTAGCAAACGACAAGTAACAATGCACACACTGGGCCTTTAGATGTCTTCTTATTTAGCTAGGCCCAACTACTAGCACAAGTCGTTCAGACAGACAGGATACCGAAAACACAAAGAAACCAAATAATAAAGACACAGGAAAAACAGTGGCCTGTGGAACCAGTAAACGGTCCTCCTGTAATCAAGAAAAACATCGGATAATATTTTGCTAGGCCAAATAATGAAAACAAGCTTTAAAATACACATTACTAGTACAAATCATACCTTGAGTTTGGTGAACACTCACGTCAGCTGGAGAACGCTCGTATCAGCTGTTTAAGCACTCTGCCTTGCCAGACTACGGTATAACACAATAGCAAATTAAGTTTCAAATCTCTAATAAAAGCTATTGCTACAAGGAAAAGGCAAATCAACTTACATTAAGGCCCACATGGATTGACTAATGGCTGTTGGCACTCCGCACCAACGAAGGTCTTAGGTAGCCAGCGCAAGAAGGTTAATATAAAGAAATCCCCGGGTCCGTGTGGCGTCTACATATGAGCAATGGCAAATCAGAAAGCATTAAACCTAGAAGCCGGTGGAGGCTTTGACTATGGCGAGGTATACATTGTATTATCAACTCACGTCTCACCAGTGTAAGTGGGCTAGTCAAACATAACGCTGTATGAGCTCTCATAAGCAGTAAACAAATCCCCGCATGCACTCTTCCGGAAAGTAACTTCTGTAGGGCCGTTGCATACGGCTTACTGGTCAATCACAAGCCTCAAATCCACTACAAAACAACATAACGTGAATTAATCATACGAGAGTGCAACACACGAAAGTTTTAACGTTTAAAGAGACTCACATTGCTACGGTTGCCCCGCCGATAAAGACCTCTTCTCTGCTCTAGCTTCCACTCGCACCACGCATTGCTTTCTGACCCACACCATCAACCTTTTAACAGGGAAGTCCGCTGTACCACCTGATCAAGCTAATTGACTACAGGGGCTGGGCACGCAATCGCACTTCCTGTTTCCACTATGGCTGCTACACACTCTCTGTACTTTTAGCAACATGCTGGTCCACTGTAAGGCTTTGTAAATCAGCATGCAGTACTTTATAGGCAGTCATGATAAGTTTGCTAGCTAATAGCAAGCAAAGGACAAGCAAGGAAAGCATGGCAAAAAGATTTACTACTGCATGGTGGAAGGCAAACATGAACACTGGAATCTGAAGGTAAACATTCTCCAAACAAAATGCGTTTTCACGACTCAATGCCCCCTAGCGTTGTGGCGGTGAATTACCACGCAATGCATAGACATCACCGCACTAATATAAATGAAAAATCACGCCGATCATGTTCGCTGAAGCCTTGGCGTACAACCGACGCTGTAGCATAATTCCACCTTGAGAGGCAGAATCTAATGTAAACTTGTTAAGCCCGCCTCCTTCACTTTGGAGTGAAAGCTCACCTCTCATTGGTGCCCAGGATTTCTGCCATTAGAAAAGGAGTAAATAGGCAGGTTGGCCATACTGACTTGACGCAAAATTTTGTGCAGCGTTATAGGTAGTATGGTCGAGCCCAGTCTATAAAAACTAGACTTCCCAGATAGCAACAGGCTGGCGGCATTCATAATATTCAAAGACATAGTGCCATGTACTGTACAAAAATATCTCTTCACTATTTAGAACACTAGCATTCAATATAAACTCAAGTCAGCACTGCAAATTCACACACCTCTTCGGCTACAGACAAGAGATGCTAATGTTTGAACTGGATCTGAATCTGAAGGATAACTCAAACTCCAACTCCGACTAAGTCAAGTCTCATGTCTTTAAGGAGCAGGGTCAAGTTAAGTCACAGGTCTTTGGTCACAAGTCCAAGTCCAGTCTCAAGTCTCTACCTGTTCTGTGTTAGGACTTCCACGGAACATTGTGATTTTAGGTTAGGTAACACACAATACCTGTCTGATAAATATCTCACATGGAGCTTAATGCAGCTTTAAAGCAACACTCCACCATTTGTGGAAATATGTTCATTTTTCATCTCCCCTCAAGTTAATTAAGTGAGCCATACCTTTTTCCTGTTTATCCAGTCCTTCTCTGAGTCTGGCGATACCTTTTTAAGCTCCAAGCTAACATTTATCATTGAAGCGGATTAGACCAG
>JAUCNH010177704.1:0-10521 GCA_032353275.1 Sardinella hualiensis
ATGAATTTCGGATGACCGCCAGAGGCGGTGCTTTCAGCACCTGGATGTTCATCACGAAATTCATAGAACCACGGTTACATACGTAATCTATCGTTCTATTTCATTTCTACTGACCGCCAGAGGTGGTGCTTTCAGCACCTGGATGACATATGCCAACAAGGTCACGAGGAAGAGCTACGAACCTTATGAGTTGACTGAAAGGGTGGCTGCAGCCAGAGGGTTACACGTGGCCACGTTCAGCCTATAAAATCTCGCAAATGTGCAAGCTGAGGCCCAGGAAGCCGCAGCACAGATATCCGAAAGTGGGGCGCCTCGTAAGGCTGCCCAAGATGCTGCCACACCCCGAGTGGAGTGGCCTCGGATGTGAGGGGGGGGCTGGACTGCCGCTATTAGTGTAAGCATAGCGAATGGTCTCAACAATCCAGTTAGACAGCCGTTGCTTGGACAAGGCATGGCCCCGCCTGTGTATGGCAAACAAAGAGTGAATCCAAATGCCGGAATCCCGCAGTCGCTTGAACGTATGCCCTCAATGTACGCACTGGGCACAGAAGTGGCTCATGTTGCCTCTGTTCGCCCTCTTCCGTCGGTGGTGTAAAGGCAACCAGACTGAGGGGCTGATTGACATAGGATGTGGAAAATGTCTTTGGCAGGAATGAGGGGTTAGGCCAAAGCGTTACCCCCATGCGGTCGGGGCTCCAGTGTAGGCACTCCTGGCTAACGGACAAGGCATGCAGTTCACCTACTCTTTTGGCTGATGCCATGGCCAGAAGAAAGGCTGTTTTCATCGATAGCCACTTTAGTTCTGATCCCCCTAGAGGTTCAAATGGGGGCCTGCACAGAGCCTGCAGAACTAGGGGCAGGTCCCAAGAGGCTCTCGGGCTACGCTGAGGGGGTCTCAGTCGTTGAGCCCCCCTAAGGAAGCGGGTCACAAGGGTGTGGGATCCCACAGTCACTCCGTCTACTCGGTTATGCATAGCCGATATTGCGGCTACATACACCTTGATGGTGGATGGTGCAAGGCCGTCGTCGAGACGTGATTGTAAAAAGTCCAGAATAACGGGTACCGGGCAACTTGTTGGTTCTTGGTGGCGTGCTTGACACCAGCTGAGGAAAAGCTTCCAGCGGTTTGCATAAAGTGCGTTGGTGGAGGGTGCACGGGAGCATTGGATGGTACGTACCACTGCGGGATTGCATGCACCTAACAAGGGCTCAGGCCCCTCAGAGGCCATAACCACAGTTGCAGACGTGCTGGGTCTGGGTGCCAGATCTGGCCCCCCAGCTGTGACAGGAGGTCTGCTCGCACAGGGAGGCGGAGAGGCTCCCCCTCCAGTAGTCTGAAGAGTATGGGAAACCAAACTCTCCCGGGCCATTTGGGGGCTACCAGAAGTACTCTGTGCCCCTCCCTGAGTATCCTCTCCAACACGGGCAGTATGAGCGGGAGCGGTGGAAAGGCATAGAGGAGCTGCTGTGGCCACCCATGTGCCAGTGCGTCCTGACCCAGAGGGCTCGTTGACTCCCCCAATGAAAACCAGAGGGGGCAGTGTGTTGTAGCCTGAGAGGCGAACAAGTCCACCTCTGCCCTGCCGTAACGGTGCCAGATGATCTGTACCACGTCTGGGTGTAGTCTCCATTCTGCAGGATGGAGGTGTTGCCTTGACAGGAAGTCTGCAGCCGTGTTCCTTATGCCTGGCAGATGTATGGCCCTCAGGCTCAGCAGCCGAGGATAGGCCCATGAAAGCAGACGTTGGCTCAGTCTCAGGGACGATAAGGATCTGGTGCTGCCCTGGTGATTTATATGGTACACCACGGAAGTGTTGTCCGTTCTTATCAGGACGTGCTTCCCAATCAGCACGGGGAGGAAATGCTGCAGGGCGTGAATGACGGCGCTCAGTTCTAGCACGTTTATGTGCTCCTCCTGCCGTTGTACGGCCCATGAACCTCGGGCAGCCCTGCATTGCCAGACTGCACCCCAGCCGGCTAAGGACGCGTCGGTCGTTACTACCTCTCTGCGGGATTGTATGGAACCCATCAGGACCCCGTCAGTTAGGCGTGAGCGCCTCCTCCATGGGTGTAGGCAATTTAGGCAACTGGCAGTGACTCTTACCAGCTTGTGCCTGTGGTGTTGAGGATGCAACCCAAGGTTGTTCATCCAGATTTGGAGAGGTCGCAGTGTAAGGAGGCCCAGTGGGACTACCGCTGAAGCTGCTGTGAGTGTGCCTAGCGGCGTCTGAAAAGATCTGAACGCCAGAGTGTGGCCCCTCCTGAACTGTCGCAAGAGTTGAACAATGGCGTTCACTCGACGCTGTGATGGGGCTGCCTTCATCAGAATCCAGCTGGAGGCCAATGAACACTGTTCTCTGGCAGGGTGTAAGTGAGCTCTTGGTGTAATTGATCGTAAGCCCAAGCTTGGAGACGTGCTCGATCAGCAGAGCCGAGTCGTGGAGTGCGTCTTCTCTTGACCGTGAGCATATGAGCCAGTCGTCGAGATACGGAAGGACACGAATACCTCTGCCCTGAAGTGGGCAAAGTGCCGCCGCGGCGAACCGTGTGAAAATTCAGGTCTATGGTCGTGAACCAGTCGTCTTGCCTGACGCCTTGCAGGACGTCTGTTGTACGGAGCATGCGGAATTTGAGGACCTTGAGGTGTTCGTTCAAAGGTCTGAGATCCAGTATGGGGCGAAGTCCACCCCCTTTCTTTGGAATTATGAAATATGTTGAATAAAATCCACTGTCTTGTAAAAGCGGATCTACGGGCTCGATGGCCTTCTTTTCCAGAAGGGCAGAGACTTCCTGGCGGAGGGCCAAAGCTTTGGATGGATCTGAAACGGTGGTTATCTTGACCCCGCGGAATCTTGGCGGTCGGCGCCTGAATTGGATCTTGTAGCCGTGTGACAGGGTGGAAATCACCCAGGTGTCTGATGTCAGCGCTACCCAGCTGTTGAGCTGTTGGCTGGTAAAGCGGCCGACCGCCAGAATGGGATTGTCATTGTCTGGCCCCTCTCCCCCTACGGCCTCTAGGGGGGCGATAGCCTTGTGTGGCATCCCGCTGTGGCTGGCGAAAGGGGCGGCTCCCACTGGGTTGACGAAACCTCTCCAGCACAGGTGCTCTAGCCTGTGCAAGGGGTCTTGGCATTGGTGGAGCAGTGGTAGCGGTTGAGACAGGTCTCCGTGGCCGTGGTGGGGCACAACGCAGGCTGGCAAACTGCTGCCTGGCCTGGGTGACTTGGAGGGTCCGCTCTAAGGCTTGCTGTGCTGCCACTCCGAACAGTTGCCCCGGGACCACAGGGAGGGTGCGGAGGGCCCTTCTACTAGGCTCAGAAAGCGGTGACTGGGCCAGCCATATCTGACGTCTAGCCAGCGTAAGCGATGACATCAGCCTGCCAAGTTCCCTAGACATGAAGGCGAATGCCTGTAAAGAGGCCTCACTTGGGCTTTGAACCGATGGGTCTGCCCCAGAGGACTGGAGGGTCTGTGACATGGCGAGAACTAAATGAGACATAGAGTTGCCTATGCGGGCCGCTCTTGCTGCTGCTTCGTAGCTTTTGCCGATGAAATCATCGATCAGGCGACACTGTGGCCCTGGACAGCGTGCATCGGGCCTCATTGCTTCATCCGGCGAGAGGATCAGAGCGGCAAGGGCCGGCTCGATGGTAGGCATGCGGTCCAGGCCATAGCTGGCCGCGTCCTGCATGTTTGCCAGGGCCCTGCAATTGCTGGGCGGGTGGGAGAGTTGTCTAGGGTCAGCCCAGCACCTCTGTAGCTCCTCAACGAAGGGGGCTGAAGGAGGCACCATGAAAGCGGTGGAGGGGGAAGCCTGTCGAAAAAAGGCACTCTGCCCTGCCACATCCGCAGGGGTGGAATCCAGACCGAGTCGTGCCAGCGCCATCTTCACGGCTGGTTTCACCACAGATGTGCGGCTCGTCACAGATGCCCGCAGTGAGCTGCGGGTTGCGTCAAGAGAATCAGGCTCGGAGGCGTGTGACACCATGTCTGCCTGCTCCTCCCCCCACTCATCGACAATGTCCAGGCTCTCTGAGGCTCTGGTGGACAAAACATCCTCCTCTGGCCTGTCCACTGCCGGAGACAGTACTGGGGGCTGCGCGTCAGCGGATGATTTGGAGGCTGCTGCTGCGGGCTCACAAGCAGGCTGTGCACCCGGTGGTTGAAGATTAATTAGGAGCGCCTTAATCTCTGCAAACTCGGAAGCCAAGGTGTCTACCTTTTGTGCCAGTGGGTCTGCCCTAGCGCGCTTTGTCTGAGCAGGGGCTCTCTGAGCTGTTGGTGCCTGCCGCTTACACGTTTTGGAGGATGCCAGGTCATCTCCTTGAGCTGGTGGCATCTGAGAGTCCAGTCTGCGCTCTACTTGGGCCAGCCTAGCTGTTCGTGCGGCAAAGCTCAGGCATACACAGTTCATGCACGCCTGCTCGGTTAGCGCCTGCCTTAGGTGCTCGACGCCCAGGCAATGGGGGCAATGGTCATGACCATCATCTGGCTCAAGAACAGCACGGCAACCAACACAGATCATAAACATACTTACCTAGTCAAGCACGCCTAGTGGGAGGGCACTGGCCAAGTTGGCGAAAAAGAAAAAAACGCGCAGACCCCGCAATCAGAGCGAACACACTCACTAGATGCGCTTATATATGTATTATATATGGACACCAATGCTTATGGCGGCGGGTGAGGCGTGATTCACCTCAGTGGGAGAATAGAATGGAGAGAAAGACAAGGCTGGCCCCTGGCTTAGCCTCCACAATAGTGGGCAATAACAGCCCTCGCTAGTCCCACGGTAAATAAGAGTGGCAGTTTGGGCTGAAGAAACTGTGGATCGCCAGCCGTCACTTAATCAAAACAAATTGCAAACAAATGCAAAGACAAATAACTAAATAGGCTACTTACCTAGGCCTGAAAGAATCGGGGTTGTCAGAGCCGTAGCTTACCCTCGCACAAACAAATAGATATAGGCTACTCACCTAGGCCTGGATAAATGGGGTCGTCAGAGCCGTAGCTTACCCACACATAAACAAATCAATAAAGTTACAGGCTATTCATCTTGGCCTGGGTAACTCGGGATTTCCCGTTTAGTTTACCGATACCAATAAAGCTAGGTACAGCCTCGCTAAGCCAAGGCTAATTGTAGGCTAGCTTGCGCGATAGCAACAATTAAGCGTCAACACAAAACAATCACGGGAGAACAGAGCCGTAGCTTACCCGAGCAAAGAAACTTGTAACTCCCGCTATTAGTCCTCCGAGAACAATGCAGTACGAGTTCGCGTGAAGCACTTTGAATGGCAGGCCTAATTAACTGTACCGATTGTTATAGGGCGAGAAAACACACACCCATGCGAAGCGACCAACGCCGTAGGAGTAAATCCTGGCCTGGCACACCTGCACCCGCTCGCTCTAAGACGAGAGACACCCGGAGCAAAGCAGTGAAAACCCACAGCTAGAGCGGGAACACTCACTACAGCTGAATATTAGTAGGGAAACTTCACTTACCTTAGCGAGCAGAATATACGCAGAATAGATGATTTTAGCTGAATCGCAGTCTTAGGAGGGCGATAAAAAACGCAACTCCCACCATAAAGGTTTTCAAGACTCCAATGCGACTCACACACTTCGAATTTACAAACTCCAGTTGCACGAGAAGATGGTAAGAGATTACTTCCGGGGCGAGCGTACCTTATGTAACCAGGTGGGGGTACGTCACCCCTGTCGCAAGCGACCTTGTTGGTATAGACACTCGAACTGCAGAGCATGTGATGAACATCCAGGTGCTGAAAGCACCGCCTCTGGCGGTCAGTAGAAATGAAATAGAACAGGCTCTGACAGCCAAGTAAAACGAAACGTAGCCAACGTGATGGGCTTACGTGAAGCAGCCAAACGCACACCCTTTCTTTTACTGCCTATGCGCACACCCATTAGCTGTTCAGCAATCATGGAAGTAGCAGTGGAAATCGTCTTACCTCTCCTTGTAACCTGATAAAATCCATTGCTCAAGGACCGACGAGTTAAATCCACAATGCGAGTTTAGAGGCTGTTTAGATGCTTGGAGCATGTAGCCTGGCATGCAGTGAAATTAGCTATCTCTACCTGCACAATTAAAACGTTTTTTTTTTTTCCTATCTGTGTTTAACATGACAATTTCATTACAGGCTAGGCTGGTAGACTATGTCATTACAGTAAGCTACTGAATGCCTGATCCAGTTATTAATTACAAGCCATTTTAACATGGCCTTTGCACATAAAAAGCAAATTAGGGTCGAGATTAAAATTAAAATTACATAGGCCTATATAATGTGTAAATTCAAATGTTAATGTTTGCATCATGTCAAATTTCATAATTCATCATTATTATAATCACAAATGGCCAAGAGTTAGGCATGGCAGCAGACAAATACACAGCAAAATAGAACATAATGCCCTCTGCCTTGGTATGACCCATTGTGTTCCACAGACAATGCTAAGGCAGAGTACCGTAACTTCCAAATAAGGGTCAAAGGTCAAGTTTGAGCTCGAAATTTTTTTATGTCCTTAAATGTACTCATTAAGACAACTACTTTACAAATTTTCAGTGTCCTACCTATTATACAATTGACTGGACAACAAAAAAACTTTAAAGTCATTTTTCTCAGTTTCACACTCTGGTGAGTTACGGTCTTTTCCCTTAGCAGGGCAGAATACATCTCAGTTTATACAAGTTAATGTGCTAATTAAACAATGTGAAAATGCATAATTTAGGGACTACAATATGCATTGCTATGCAATAAAGCCCTGAGAATAGTTATGGTTCTGAATAGCATTTCACTCAACCACATTACAACTGTGAGGGCAGAAGATATGGATTAAAATTTAAATTAGACGCACTATACTGTGCATGTATAGCAACTTACCTTGTCAGGAGTATCGATGCTATTTTAACTTTTTTGTGAATCTGTAAAGTAGAAAACCTAGTTTCTTTCCCCTTGTGGTTATAGTGTGTGCTCTGTGTGCATGGATGTTAAAAACCGTTGAAGACCGTTTTAGTGGTTGTTACTTCAACTGTAAAACTGCTGAATTTGCGTGTTAGTATGACAGACAACCAAAAGGAGAGGAAAGCTTAGAAACGAGCAGAAATAAGAGCATAATGGATAAATTAGTACAGTTAGACAAGACAGAAGAACTGTGTACGAATATAATGTAAAATCCCAATATTAATTCTTGGAAAAAAAAGTACCAGTATGCATGCAGCCCTGGGCTATATAGACAGTATACTAAGTATACTCATTAACTAAATCCCATATAAGGGAGTTTTTTCCTTGCCCCTGATGCTCTTGGGTGCTTCTTGCTGTAAGGCGCCTTGAGACATTACTTCGTATAAGGCGCTGTACAAATAAAATTGAATTGAATTGAATTGAATTGAGTATACAGTATGTGCTGTAGGCTGCCCTAGTCTGTATGCATGTAGTCCTAGCTGCAGCTACTGTATATGCATAGCCCTAGTCTATGCAGGCACATGCCAGGTGGGGCGCAAAAAGTTACACTTGAGACCGACGGCTGCACTGTGCCCCCCGAATTCACTCTACGACCTTTCCAACAGTGTTGTAGTCTGTAAATATGCATGTAACGCTAGTCTGTATATGTAACCCTAGACTGTATATATGGAACCCTACATTGTAAATACAGTATTCATGTAGCCATATTTTGTTGTGAGGACATTGGCCCTGTATTAAGTGTGGTTTGGAAGTTGCTTTGGATGAAGGGGAGAGCTACAGTATATACTGTGCTGTAAATAAAAAGTAATAAAAGCAACCAATATGTTTACCTGTTTATTTCATACAGTCCATGTTAGGTGTAAAGTGTAATATAAGAGGGGAGTGCAGGGAGATTGCTGTACGTGTCGTAAAAATGATTTTTAATATCTGTTTGAATTTTAGGCCAACTGCTTATCAACTCTTAGGGCAAAAATACTACTCTTAAAGCAGCCCTGGTTCATGTGGGCAATATCTGGCTTCAGTGATAACACACTTTTACATATTTATTAAGATACAGTATACACACACCCTTAAATTCCTCTTCTTCTTCTTCAAAAAAGCAAACAAACAAAGAAAAAAACAACAACAAAAACTTTTTAACACATGTTAAACCAAACTGCACACTTCAAAACTGCTCCAATGTGATTAACATCAGACGTGACATCAGGGCATTTCTAGACCAGGGTCACTGGATGCTTCACCCTTCATTAGATGACAGAGTCCTCAGGTAAGCCTGGACTTAGCTAGTCCTGTAGGGCTGAGAAATAAACAACAACACAAGAGAGAGAATGAGGCTTATTCATTGGTGGTCAGCACAGCAGCAGACATTTCACATTCCTATTACAGAACTTAGCATCTCACCATGAAGTTTGGGTTTTGGATATTGGCACCATACGTTTTCAGCCGTCGGTCTGCAAAATAAACATCACAAATGTATTCAAACATATCAGTGAAAAGTACGTTCAGAGAGTACAATCAATCAAGCAAACAAGAACAAACAAATAAATACCTCTTCTTTGTCTAACGAGCAGGAAAACCGTGATGCAGAGAGCACAAAGGACGATGAAGCAGGCAATCACTATCCCAATAAGGCCCCCCAGAGTCAGGCATTTATCTGAGGGGAGGATAGAAAAAAGTGAGTGAAAGTAGAAATAGCCTACTGTTGTCAGGCATTTATCTGACAGGAGAATAGGAGCGCTCACTGGTGCCAGGGAATTGAACAGTACTGTAGATCAACTGTTTTCTGTGAAGGTTGTGTTTGCACCTTACATTGTCTTTACTTTCTTTATCTGCTCTTATTGAGCACATTATGTGTGCATACAGTATCTATGAAAACACATGAATAAACTTTGTTTACTAACATGTCCCCTTGTTTACTTCATGTGGCATGCAATTGCAGGTGCATCAGCTATAAAGTTGCATTGCTTGCATTGTAGATTATAGTGCGACCTACAGTGGACAGTGAGTTGTGTTCTGGTGGTCTCGGTGGTCTCGGCAGTGGCCACAGTGCAGCTGTACTCCCCCACATCCTCCCTCTCTAGACGGCTGATTTGCAGAAGCCCCTCAGAGATGGCGATGCGGGAGCCCTCTGTGAGCGTCACGCCGTCTTTCCTCCAGGTGACACTTTGCTGACCCCCACCAGACCAGGAGCACTGCAGAACCACATTCTCCCCCTCGATGGCGGTGGACTGGACGGCCAGCCTCACAGAGAGTGTATCTGAAGGGGGATTTCAGATAATGAAATGTAATATTGTGATATGTAATAGTTTTATAATGTGTTAGTATAATCATAGGTAGGAATAAATCGATGTGGTTGGATTTTCAAGATGGAATTTGACATGCCAGTCATTATTCTTGACAAGTGCACAAACACTGTGCTGTTTTGTTATTGCCAGTATAAGCGTGACTGCATTGATTAACTATTTTTGTAGAGCTCTTTTCCAAACGCTATGTATCTATTTTAAAAAAATATTAACAGATTATGTGTTTTTTGTCCTAATTTGTCCCAATTGTCATAATTTTACCTTCAAATATAGAGACGAGTGATTATACCAATAAGAAATATGAAAATACAAAAATAAATGGCTTAAAAAATAATTTATCTTTTTTTTTCCTGACATTTACAGTACATGATGCACAAAATGTCATGTACAGTAGGTCTATATACCTAAGCAGTAAGTCCAGGTTTTGCCATTAACACTAAGATAAACTAAAAGTTTACATTAAAAACTATTGGTATACTGGTATGTATGATAATACCACTGCAGTTCAAATGCATATTTCCTCTGCCTGTAGAGGACAGTGTTGATACAACTTCTCATGTCAGGCCAGAAACAGAACTCACTGCACTCATAGAGCTTGTTGAGTCGGGTGATGTCATGGCTGCTCATGCTTACAGCTAGCCCGATGAGAACGCTGGAGTCGGGAATGGGCACAATGGTTGGCTGGTTATTCTGGGAAAAGGCTGTTCTGAAACACAAACACAAAAATCATGTCAGTGTCATATCATTTTTCCTCAATAGACAATTTTGCTTCAGTCATCGTGACTCATCGGTTTCAAGGACACACCCTTTTCTAAATAAGTAATCACAGCTAGAAACTGTATGTCTACAGTATGCCTGAATTCATCACTGACTTCTGTGGCAAGAAATTAAAAATAATAATACCACATCATGAAATGGAAAATGAGGTGGTGTTGACTGCAGAATAAGACATCAAATGCAAATATACATGTGAGCAAATGCATAGAAATATCAGGAGAGGGTTTATAAACAGCTCCATGATTTCAGCATGATGATGTCTTCCTCATACCGGAGAATTCTGCAATTCCGACCCCCTCAAAACAGAAAACAACTCAGTCTAATTCATCTCTCTCTCTCTCTCTCCATCCCTCTCTCTATTTCTCTATTTCTCTCTCTCTCTCTCTCTCTCACACACACACACACACACACACACACACACACACACACACACACAAACACACACACACACACACACACACACACAC
>JAUCNH010178131.1:0-10494 GCA_032353275.1 Sardinella hualiensis
CACCACATGGTGCTGTGTGCTGAATGCCTTTTTTTTTTTTATCTGTCATGTCTTCGCAATTACATACTTTAACCTGATCTGCCCCTTTCTCTTCTTTCCTTTTCTATTTGTTTGTTTTTGTTTATTTTCAATAGGCATCAAAGAGCGACGCCTTGGTGCTGAACCACCCAGCCATCAAGCGCTTCTTGGAATCCCCTTCTCGCTCGTCCTCGCCCCTCAACCAGGGCTCTGAGGCGGCCTCGCTGGGGCCCTCGGAGAGCGAGTCGCTGGGCCAACATGCAGACGGCGGCCATGGCGAGCGCGACCGAGATGGAGCCTGGAGGGAAGCAGGGGGTCGCGGGGAACGGCGTCCGGGGCGCAATACGGGGAAGGTAGATGGTTACTCTATGTCAAGGTTCACCCAGTTAAAATATGTCTAGGAGCACACATGATGATGGCATACTTAGCAACATGGTGCTGTGGATGTAGGCATCAGTCTTGAGTCGAATACCGTCAGACAGGAAGAGGTGTGAGACCAACTCTAAATAAAGAGTATTCTGTGCTGGCTATTGTTTTGAACCAGTTTGGGACAAGTGAGGTGCAGGTGTAGGCTTGTATTGTTGTCACAGAGTTATCACCCTTGCATACGTTTTGAAACTGTTTGCTTTAGTTTTGCTGCTGGGTGTGATTACGTAAGGTTTGTTTTACCTTTATCTTGTTTTTGTTTGGTTTGGTCTGGTGGCTAGGTGTTTGCATGTCTAATGCCGGAACATTATTTCTGACACCAACCACTCAAACTAGGGTAACCTTGGCTGAGTTGGCCTGATGGAATGGAATGGAATGGAATGGAACACAGGCCATTGCTGGGCATTTACTGTGCTTTGGAGTAGTCCAGCATGTTTTGCTTTTTGCCTGCAGGACACGTTTGGAGTGCCATCATCCGCCATGGCAGATCAGCACGTCACCTATCACACCACCGGTGAGGAGGCCTCAAGACTGTACGTCAAGAAGACCATTGTTGTTGGGAATGTGTCCAAGTAAGTGACTTTTACATCTGTCATCACCCAAGTGTGTGTGTGTGTGTGTGTGTGTGTGTGTGTGCGCACACACATGCATGGGTGTGTATGTGTGCATGATTTAATGAGACAGCTCAAGGGGGTGTGACGCTTTACAGTTGGAATCTCTCAGTTGCCTGCTTCAAGGCAGTGGTAAGGCAGTACATAACTTTGTCTAATGCATCTAATAAGTCTGACTCAGTTATTGTTCATAACGTGAATTATGAGCGGGAATTTGGCCTCCCCGTCCCCCTCGTCCCACTTTATGGATTTGAAGGAGGTCCTGTATGATGTGTGATTGGTAACCAGTAGGGTTGCAAAGGGGTGGAAAATTTCCGGAAACTTTCCATTGAAACTTGAGCTTGAGAATTTTGGAAATAATATACATTTGTACGTAGAATTATGAATGTTTAAAGTGGAGCTCTTGGCACTGTTCATCTAAATGGCCAATTGCTAATTATTCACCAGATATGCTTAATGCTAAATTGATTTATGTAATCGCTCAAGATTTGGGAATGCACAATGCATGTAGGGGGTGCTGCCTCAATAACCCTGCACTAAGTACAGTAGGTGAGTGGACTACTGTATGTCCTTGTGATTGGGGAATAGCAGCCTTGGCAACTGTATTCACATGAAATATGATTGTTTTAGGTAAGATTATGCTGTAGCCTACTATTATTATTACCAACTATATTTATGATCCCAGCCTTCACCAAAATTTCAGTTTATTCCCATAAATTCCCGTTAATTCCCATGGAAAATTTCCAACTTTGAAAATTCCTGGAATTTTGCAACCCTACTAACCATCGGTCAACAGCAAGCTAGTACTGTACAGTAATGAGAAACCATCTTTTATTTGGTGGTTTACTAATTATCTAGGTCTGTAAGCCTGCCTCTCTACAGTAGTTGTGTGTAGATGTAGGTCCCGTAAAAACTCGTAAAATTTCGGATACAAATGCTTCGGCGGGATGAGCGGTTTACAGGTTGAACGGTAGAGCGCAGGAGACGTGTCTCGACTGGCCTGGCGCACAGTGTCCTCTCCTGCCAGAGTGATTTGCCAGTGTTGATCTGAGGGGGTTGGTGAGAGCAGAGGAGGAGGAGGAGGAGCATGTGTCTCCTGATGCAGCTGCAGGCCCAGACTCCTGCGTTAACACGAAAGGGGGCCTTTTTCTTTGCCTACCTGCTCAGACTCTCTGTAATTCAGTGGAAAACAAGCAACATGAAGACATGCTTCTCACCCCACCCCCTTCTCTCTCACACACACACACACACACATTTTTTGGGTCTCACTCTGCCCTCCTTTCTCCCTTTTACATCTATTTTTTTTTACTCTTTTTCCTCTCTCTCTCCGTCTCTCTGTCTGCCCCCCCCCCTCCTCTCCTCCCCTCTAACAGGTACATAGCACCGGACAAGAGAGAGGAGAATGACCAGTCCACCCATAAGTGGATGGTCTATGTCAGGGGCTCCAAGAAGGAGCCTAGCATCGACCACTTTGTACGTAAGGTCTGGTTCTTCTTGCACCCCAGCTACAAGCCCAATGACCTGGTGGAAGTCAGGTGTGTATTTCACATTTCTGTGTGGGCGTGTGTCACGGTGTTGTGTGTTTGTGTGTGTGTGTGTGTGTGTGTTTTGGTGTTGTGTCTGAGTGAGTGTGCTAGGCCTCCTTGGTTTCTGCTCGTTCCCTGTGGATATTGTTTCTGCGGTGTTGATGACAGTTTATGTGTCATAAAAACAGTGGCAACAAAAGCACAACTCTTCTAATGAGACAAAATGAGTCAACAGGAAGCCGGGTTCAGGTTGCCCCACATTCTCTGATTGCCTCATGTGCTCTGCGTATTGTTTTTATGTGTGCTTTTGCCCCCGGGGACAAACACTGAGAGGCAACGCTCCTGTTGTTGTTGTTCTCAAAACGGGACACGACTCACATGAGCCCTCTAGTGGCAGACTGCGTCGGCGCCTTTGTGTTAACATCGCACTGGGTCATTGAGTTCGTTATAGATCAACCTGCAACCTGTGTTAGAGTAGCTTCAACTTCTGAGTTGACAAGTAGTCTGGTTGTCTTAAAGCAGAATAAGATGGCTGTCCCTCTCCACCTGTGCTGGTGCATGTGATTCATTGGCTGTGGTTGCAAAGGCTTGTAGAGAGGGGTCCAACACCGTTAGCCTCCACCTGCTGCTGCAGGCCTTGCACACTCCAGTGGGATATCAACATGATGTGGAGCCTACTGATGCTTTGCAGACTTTTAGGGCAGTGTTGCAAGGCTGTGCATTTCTGGATATGAATAACTCATGTGCCCAAACATAGGGTAACTGTTAGAGGAATAAGAGTTTATTTTGCTTTACTCTCTGTTATCTGGTACACAACTGTTTTCATAAATCATTTCTTGACTTGTGAATGCATGTGCAAGCGGAGGAAGCTTATTTGTGTGGTTTAATAATGTAACTTAAGCGCAGTAAGCCTACCATCCCTTAACCAGTCATAATATCTTTCCTGGTGATCATACAGACATACATATGTACAGACATATATGAAACGCACAGGGATGTGTGCAGGCGCTACTGCAACTGTATTAGACTGGAATGATAGGAGTGGAAAGCCTTTTGTAGAGCTCTTCTGCTCTGGTGTAATCAGCTTTCAGTGGAAGGCGAGGATGTGTCCTCGAAGTATTGGAAAAGCCTTAATAAAACACTAAAGTTGTGTGTGTGTGTGTGTAGGTGGAGCACGTGTTGCCCCTGCTGAAGAGAGGCATAGGCATCCATCATGGTGGCCTCTTGCCCATCCTGAAGGAAACCATCGAGATCCTCTTCTCTGAAGGGCTGCTCAAGGTAGGCCTGCCCGTCAGTGATCATGATGTGTCTCCTGAACAAGTCCATCAGATTGCCAGTCGACCGCTGCGTTTTGCTTTAAAGATGCACCAGTTTCCTTCATGTGCCAAATGAGCAAAATTAAATCCCAACATGATCACACTGTGAAAAGACTGGTGCACAGTCTGTGTTTAGGGCTGCATAAACACATCACATGATTATATAACCAATAAAATACCTTGCTCATCTGCGTGCCCTGAAATTACACAATTTTTAGGTTCTATCAGTGGTGAGCTTCAGATTTGTCAGTTGAACTGTCTCTACACTCTGATAGTGTCCTCGGAAATAGAAGTTCTGAGGGAAAAAAAAAAAAAAAATTGAGGCCTTGAATGGGAGTCTCCATTTCTCTGTAATCAGCAACCAAAATTTCAGCTTTGGTGAGACGTCTGGTTAATGCAGTTAGGAAACTTCCGAATCGAGACGTGCGTCCGTGCCTGGCAATTATATTTATGCGTGGACAGCATTTTCTAGGGAGAAGTCTGCTCTCCTGTACGATCTACCTCTTACCACAACATGTTAGAAGACCTTTTTTAAAATGAAAACACGTGCATCGGCGCGTTCATGGAAAGAGTCAGATCTTGAAAATGGTTTAACCATCGACACACCATGTGGTGGTGGCGTTGATCCAGATTTGCTTCATGCCGACCGGGCTGATGTGTTCACTGTAACCTTGCAGGCTCTGTTTGCCACGGAAACATTCGCCATGGGGATCAATATGCCGGCTCGCACCGTCCTCTTCACCAGCGCTCGCAAGTTTGATGGCAAAGACTTCCGTTGGGTAAGCACACACACACACACACACACTCACGCGCACACATCAGACCCATTCGGTCTCTTTCATATATTAATTTTGAAATAAACAGGTAAAATAATTTTGCATGAATCTGTTCCCCTAATTATTTAGCAGATGCTTCCATGAGAGGTGTCTTAGAGGATAAGTATCTTATCTTTTTGTTTTATTACATATGACTCATGTAGAGCCTGAAAAGTATCCAATCTTTTTTTTTATTATTATTATTATTATTATTGCACATGACTCATATTACACACTCTGAAAACTCATAGCAGGCTACTGACCTCATCGTTTGCAAAAAGCTTCCTTTAGCGTGCGAATGAGTCAGCAGGCAGGTTCTGTCAGGCCTTGTAGCACCAATAGTAACAATGCTGCTGGGTGCTGCTGCTGCTGCAGCTGCGAGCTAATCCCATGTTGCTGGTGCCGTCCCTGTAATTGAGCTGTGCAATATAAGATGTAATGAGTGTTGAGACATCAGGTGCTGGGAGAACAAACACCTTTGAGATGGTGAGGCTCCAAGTCTGTCACTGGCGCTTGAAATTCCCAGACGGTGTGATGGATGTTTTGGTCTGGAGGAGCCTGAGGGTGGGTGTCGGGTGGGGACAGGTGCAGGTTGGTGGGCCTGACAGGTTTTTTTGCGCCCAAGAAGCACCGGAGCTGGGGAGCTGCGTAGCCTCCTGCCGAAGGGCCACGTCCGCAGCCACGTATTGTTTGTGTGAGCGGGAGGCTCAGGACTCAAGCTGTTCTGAATAAAAACGGGGCCCGTTGCCTCTCCTCACCCCCTCCTCCTCTTCTCTCCCTTCTCTCTCTCGCTGTGTCTCTCTCTCCTTCCTTTTTTCCTCTTTCTTTCTCTTGGACAAGAGAGGAGGAAACTGTGTTAGAGAGAGAGAGGGGAGGGAGGGAGAGAGAGAAGGAGGGAGAACATCTGGTCCACATGCAGGCTCTGCCAGAGACTTAACCAGTCTTGTCCTCTTCCTCTTCTCTTGTCCTTCCATTCTCCTCTTCTCCTCTCTCTCTCTCTCTCTCCATCTTCTCATCCCCTGTTCTCCGTGCTCCTCTCCTTTGGCGTTTCTCTTTATTCTCCAGTCATTCTCTTATTTTCCCTTTTTCCCCCTTTCCCCCCCTCGCAGCATTTCTCCGCTGCAGGCCTCGAGGCTTTTGCTTCGAATCCAGTGGATGAAAATAAAGATGCAACGTGAGCCCAGAGTGGCCTGCAAAAAGCCAGCATGAGAGCATTATTACATTAGCGTCCGAGGGAGGGGAAAACCAATGAGCGCTAAACGAGTGGAACAGCACGAGTGCCCCGGCCTCTTCGGGAGACAGGAGGTCTGTCTGAGGTGGACGCCTGCAAAGAAAGAGGGGGGGGAAGGAGGAGGAGAGTGAAAGTCAAAGAAAGAAAGAAAGAAAGAAAGAAAGAAAGAAAGATGGAAAGCAAGCGAGCGGGAAGGATTGAAAGAGGGAATGAGAGAACAAAAACAAGAAGGAGAGGAAAACAAGAAAGGGAAGAAAAACGAAAGATAAAAAAAAGAAAGAGGTCCTAATTGAAGCCATGCGAAAGCTAGAAGATGCAGTTGCTCCATCAGGGGCAAATGGCTCCCTTTAGCTAATGGACTTGGATAGGAGTTGAATCTATATCTGTGCTCTTTGAACAATGTTATCTGTATTCGTGGCTATCGCTAAGTGCTGTTTCATTGAACCAGGGGACCAGTGTTGAAGCTGAATCAGTGTTCAATCTTAAGGTTGCCTGTGGTCGTTACATGTATCTGTATACTGTATACTGTATCCCGAGCCCTGGTGCTTGTGCCATGTGTTTCCCCAGCTCAAGGTCATAAGACTCTTGAGAACAGCTACCATATACTGTATATGTGTGTGTGTTTGTGTGTGTCTGTGTAACTGACCAGTGAAATCATGCTTGCTCATAAAAAGACGGGGCATATTGGGTAATTTACTGAGTTGTTGACATTGGCGTGTGTGTGTGTGTGTGTGTGTGTGTTTAGATCACCTCAGGTGAGTACATCCAGATGTCTGGGCGAGCGGGCAGGAGAGGCATGGATGAGAGAGGCATCGTTATCTTCATGGTGGACGAGAAGATGAGCCCTGCTGTGGGCAAACAGCTCCTCAAGGTACAGATTCCTCTCTCTCTCACACTCTCATTCTCTCGTGTGTATACACACACACACACACACACACACACACACACACACACTGTCTTTCACTCATGGAGATTCATCTCACGTGCACACACACACACACTCTCTCTCTTTCCCCATCCTTCTCTCTCTCCATCCCTCGCTTCCTATCCCCTTATCTCTGTGTTTTTCTTTCTGTCTTCGTTCTATATGTGTGGTCACGTTGCTCTCTCCCTCCCCTACCACCTCTCTGCCCTTTCGCTCTATACAGTCCTGTCCAGATCCTGTTATTGTGAATATGGCCCAGTGAGGTCATTGCTTATGCTTTATGGGAGTTCAAGCCCTGACCTGGGTTGCTCAAACACAATTGGGAAACTCTGCACTTTCTCTCTCTTTCTCTCCTTCTCTGTATATCGCTATTTTCCTCCCCATTCTTTTAATCTTTAATCTCCCCGTAATCTGGCGAGGGGGAGGGCGCCTTGACCTTACACTTCCAAAGTTAAAGTTATTCTTCTCATTCGGAGGCCGGGTCGTGCTGGAGAGGCATAAATATAAATGCCTTTGTGCAACCGCTTTAGCCATAAAACACAAACAGGCAGTAACTCACGCTAACCAATAGCACCCTCCAGCCCAGCCCACCCCACCCCATCCCCATGACCACCATCACGAGCCCCGCCAGCCCCTGATCCCGCTGATGTCACTCTAAACACGTCTCTGCCAGCAAGCTCGTAGCCAGCGCGTTAAACGCCCAGTCGACTCTTGCTTTCTCTCTCTCTCTCCCTCCAGCTCTCACTCTCTCTCTCCTCCTTTCTTTTTCTCCCTCTCTCTCTCTCTCATTCTCTCCATTTATCCCTCTCACTCTCTCTGACACACACACACACTCACTTCTAATCCCCAGCAGGACGTGGGCTCTTGGAAGCCTTGTTTGTGGGGGAATTGGCCCCACAGGGCCTCTAGCTCTCTGTGTGAGTGAGGTCTTATTGCACACAGGCTCTGTGGGGGGTCACTAGTTTCTCTGCCCCTCTCGTTCGTTCGTTCGTTTGTTCATATTGTCCTGGTGGCGCTGCCATGTTGGCACTGCCATGTTGGCTGTACGCAGTTGGGGGCACACACTGTGTTTTGCACAAGCACAAGCCCTCTAAGGGGCTGTCATGATGTGCTTGTGTGTGTGTGAGTGTGTGATGCTCTGTGCCTTTCACAACAGCCCTCCGCATTGGACGCTGAAAGTTGATCTTGGGTCCGCTGCAAGAGCGCTTGACGGCTGTGCCGGGAATCGCTGAGTAGCATGAATCATCTGGCAAGCTAGCACCCCATTTGTCCTCGTTGAGTGTGTGTGTCTCTCTCTCTCTCTCCCCCCTTTTCTTTAAAAAGCTGTCAAAATAGCAAACTCTAAAACTTTTGTTTTTTTTCTCGTCATTTTCACTCAGGAGCCATTTGCACCGTGCACACGCTCTTTGATTTGTGGACTCTGTTCCGCACGTCTGTGTTTATTGTTTCTCTGACGTGTTGCTCAACCTCCCCTTGACATGTCTGGCATGCAGTCATCACAAGCAGTCAGGAGGTGTTAAATCCCTAATTTATGTATGTTTTCAATGGAAGTAATCTCGCCGATTCTTTTTTTCCAGCGCGCCTTGTTGCACAGTGGAGGTTTACATTAATCATTAGCAATGCCTGCAGGGAGCTCAGAGTCGAGTGGGCTAGCTTCAGGTTCCGGGGGCTGTGCTCATGTCGAGTCGGCTGGCTTCAGACTCCGAGGGCTGCACCATTGAGGCCATATGAAAACATTTGAGGAATTTAACACAAAATATTTCTGTTAGACTGATGATGTTATTTCCCTGCAACAGAGCACCAGCTCTGTTGTGGTTCACAAGATGGCACCAAAAACTTGAGTTGAGTGTTCTTGCAATCCAGAGTGCAGGCATGTAATTCCACCGTTAAGTTCTGCCCATTGCATCCTCTTTTACTGACGTACTTGGTTTCGTACAAAACTGGTGGAGATGTCTGCTGATTCACTAGATAACACCAAGATTCTAAGAATTTTGAATGGAACAGGTTTAAGAACCTGTTCTCACCAGCACCCTCTTTTACAAATGGATTACGGCCATTTATTAACTGAGAGAGAATTACAATGAATAAACGGTCTATGACTTTGTTTAATCCATGGATGGGAAACTGGCCAAACGGGTCTTTGAAATTCAAGCAAATGTAAAATATAAGGATTATTTTTAAGAGGCTCAATATCTGATCTGTGTCCATCTGCCTCTCTCTCTTGCTTTCCGTGTTGCTCTCTTTCTTGCGCTCTTTCTTGCGTTCTCTCTCTCTGTCTATCCATGCCTCTCTCTCTCCCTCTGTCTATCCATGCCTCTCTCTCTCTCTGTCTATCCATGCCTCTCTCTCTCTCTCTGTCTATCCATCCATCCCAGGGCTCAGCCGACCCTCTGAACAGTGCCTTCCACCTGACGTACAACATGGTGCTGAACCTGCTGCGGGTGGAGGAGATCAACCCCGAGTACATGCTGGAGAAGTCCTTCTACCAGTTCCAGCACTACAGGGCCGTGCCTGGCGTGGTCGAAAGTGAGTAGAATGGCGCGCCTTGAATGGCGTGGCTCAGAAGAGATGAAGTGAACAAAACAAAACATGTTTTATTATTAGAGTCACTCTGCCCTGATGGTGGTTTTCTAAAGCCCTTTTGTCTGTACCCGGTTGTCTGTATGCGTAATGTTCGCAACCAAGGCGACATCCATGTCCTTAAAAAAAAAAGAAGAAATTGCAGACAACATGTCCAGCTGGCTGCTAAGAGGTTTTTGCGTATGCCTTAGTCAGGGTATGCAGCTATTTAGGGATCTGTGTGTTAAGCATTTTGGGCATAACCAGACATCTGGACACAGACATCTTATTAACTCATTAATGCCGTATGGAGGCCTTTGTTAGCCTGTGTTGAGCAGGGGGGAGATTAAAGCCTCGTATTCACACACAGAGGGGCCGATTGAGGACACCAAACCCTGGTGTTTATCGTGTGCTTCTCATGTAATTCAGTGTGTGCATGCGAAAGAACCGCTTGTGATGCAAAACACAGCACAACAGAAAGAAAATGATCTCAACTTTGAGGCGACGGGGCAACAAGTGAATTGCCAATAGTGTGAATGCAGCTTACGCAAAGACACATATACATACATTCATTCATTCATTCATTCAATACATATGTATGTACTTTATATTTATGTATACAGCGCTTTGAGTGCTATTTATGTTGAAAAATGTGCAATATAAATAAAGCTAGCTTACTTACTTCCACACCACAACACATCACACTCACATGCTTGAGTCTCTTGCAGAGATGAAGAAGCTGGAGGAGCAGTACAATGCCATCGAGATCCCAAACGAGGAGAGTGTGGTCACCTACTACAAGATCCGCCAGCAGCTGGCCAAACTAGCCAAGGAGATCGAGGAGTTTGTCCGCAAGCCCAAGTACTGCCTGCCCTTCCTCCAGCCCGGGCGGCTAGTCAAGGTTGGGGCCTTTTGAAGTGTGTGTGTGTGTGTGTGTGTGTGTGTGTGTGTATAAGGAAGAGTGGGAGAGGGTGAAGCCAAGATCATTTTTTTTCCCACATTCTGCTGTTTTCTGCATTTGGGCCATACATATCTGGAAATGTATTTGAACAGATTGAGAATATATA
>JAUCNH010178265.1:0-10493 GCA_032353275.1 Sardinella hualiensis
TATATGGGTTTGTGTGCTGTAGGTGTATATATGGGTTTGTGTGCTGTAGGTGTATGGTTCATGTGCTATAGGTAGGTTTGTGTGCTGTAGGTGTATCTCTCTGAGCCATGTGAAAGAAGACAGGCAGAGTTACCGTGACAACAGCTTTTATTGACTAAAAGCAGGAAGTAGAGCTTGGGCAAGGAAAGCACACTTTCATGGAAACTTTAAAACATTAAAAAAAACTTTTTTGTTGCTGTTTTTCAGAGCAATTTGTTGCTGCTAAAGCATTTTCATACAAACATTATGGTACAGAAGAACAAGACGGTACAATATGAAGCTCTGGGCTTCTGTGGCTGAAGTCTTTTGTGTTGTAGTTTCTCATTTGAACAGACAGGAGAGCAGAGAAGGAGAGACGCATTGGAGAGGAGAAGTTGTAACACATTATGTAATAGCACCACATTACGTAATAGCCTGATAAAATGTCATTACATTACATACATTTTCACTCCATTATGTAATAATATACACATTTGGTAATAAATTTCATGAACGCAATATGTAATATATTTTTTTGTATTTTGTAATATGTTATTATAGATTGTGGAGACTATTACAAAATGTAGGAGCTAATTTTATTTCTGATTGAAATGTAATAACATGGTGCATTATGTAATAACCAACAAAAATGGATACTTTTTCTGCAGTCTGATCTAGTAGGCACATAGCACATCACATAGCCTCAGCAATGTACTGTACAATGGAAGTGGTCTAACTCACTCCTGTGGAAGGGGTGGTACCCAACAAACAATAACCTTCAGGGAACCATGGCCTTAGTTTGGCCACCCCTGCCCTAAAGGTTCTGGCAAGGTTTCCCCTGAATGTTCTCTCTTTTTTTTGGCAAACTTTCACACAACCTTTTGGAAACATTTCCTTGTGGTTCTGTATAGGTTGCATTTTGAGAGCCTGCACAGAACCTTCCCAGAACATTTCTGCAATGTTCTGCAAAGGCTGCATTTCTGAAACGGTACCTGGATGATGTGGTTGTTTTTTCATCCACATTCAAGCAACATCTGGAATAGACATAGTAGCTCATGATGCCATTTGTATAAGAAAAAGGCATCTGTATAGAAAAACACATGTCCCTGGCAGCACTAAAGAGGTCTTGCAGTTATTACTGCCACAGGCTATGCAAACAGTAGTGCTCACGGCCTTGTATGACGATCACGGCTACCAGTGGGCAGAGAGAACAGTTAGTCTTGTTCGCCAGCACTGTTATTGGCCCTTTATGCGGAAAGATGTTGACCGGTGGTGCCGTGAATGTCAGAGGTGTGTAGTGGCCAAGACAACTCACTTTATACCTGGCCTAACTTTATACAGTTAGGCCAAGAGATCAGTCAGGCCCTGAAAAGAAAATAAATTGGAAAGAACTGCACCCCCTTCCGATTGACCCTAGACTCGCCCCCTTTTACAGCTTGGGATGAGGTGCCTACTGTAGGGATGGCAGACCCCATAATGGATGTGGGCAGTACAGATGAAGGTGATGACTTTGGGGTATTGGTGGCAATGGAGGACTCTCCAGTAAATGGACCAACACCACCTACTGAGGTCAGCTTGCCTCAGTTCCCAGCTTTTCAACAGCAGGAGCTATACCTGAACAGCATCAAACAGGTGACTTCTCAAGTGCTCTGGGGGAGGTGCCAACATCTGGCGGTACCCTAGTTCCAAGGAGAACTGCTAGATCAAATGCAGGACACCACCCCAACCCTTATAACCTTTCATGCACGACTGTTAGATCATCTGTAGCTTCGTCAGAAAGAGCCCTAACCATTTCTTCCCATAACGCTGTTTTTAGGCCTTGGGTTTGATCCTTGCCCTGGTCACCGGGACGTGAATGTAGCGTGTAGGACCTAGGCAGCGTGATCGATCCCTGGTTGAATCAGATGGTGATTTGCTTCGCGCTGCACCTTTAAATCTAGGAAGGTGGCAGCGTCTTGGATTGGTGTGTGCTCACCTACAGACCTGTGGTTTCCTGGGCTTGGTCATCGGGCAAGGTGATGTGAGTTTCTTGTGCTTATGTGTAAACATGGTTGGCACGAATCTGGTTTGGTTTCAAGACCATTGTACTCTTTTGTAGCTTGGCCTGGTGCTTGTGCATTCAGTGGTCTACGTCTACATCTAGCTTGTTTCTTCAAGCCATTGCCGGCTGTGAATTGTCTGCGTGCTCCAACTAAACTGTAAGTCCTCTGCTTCCACATATGTGCCACGTTCAAGTTCTTGTTTTAGTCACTGCATTGACTTGCCTTCTATTTGTTTATAGCCATCGACTTAGAGTGGGCACAACAAGTTTATTGACTGTTTTTGTTGCACCGAGAATGTGAGTTTACTGGCTTCCTTTCTCCTTCACGTGTGTTTTGTTACTGAACGTTTGTGCATACTGTGAGGGCCCAGCCTGTGAGCAGCGCCTCACATGTCAATACACAGGCAAACAAAGACCAAGAGGAGTGGTGTTAGATGGGCGGTACTATCCAAGGACAAGTCCTTTGGAAGCTCCGCCTCCTCCAGGTGCCTCCAGTTTTCTCTAAACAGGTGTGCTGAATGATTATGTCAATCAGCAGCCTTTTTAAACCAAGTGAACCTGACCTGAGACAGACTGGCTTGAAACTGGGAAGAGTGAGGACCAAACCAGTAAGCCAGTCTCGGGTAAGAGGCCTGTGGCCGCTCAACCTTAAATATATATGTTTGTATCCCATGAACGGACCATTGTGGAAAGTGTTCTTTCATTGAAGTTTTCGTTGGGAAAGTGAATTGGGTAGCTGCCTGAAGTGAAGACGGGGGCTCAAGAGAAGGACTGACGATACCTTGGACACCACGACCGAGTCCCCTACATGAGGTCAGTGACAGAGTTGCAAGGAACCACTAACGTTGGCCTGTCGACCTTTCTCTCTGTGTCTCACCGCAGGAAGGACCAGACGGTGTCAGACGCTCCCTAATCGCCTGTTGGAGTTTGAGTTGCCTTCAAATTCCCGTTCCCCCACATTATCTACAATAAAAGCTTGAGTTTATTTCACTGCAATCTCTGACTCTGCCTGCTCTTTTCCAATTGGTCTACCCACTGCTCAATCTCAAAGCAGCCAGGCTCCCACATATGGTGGAGAATGCGGGCAGCCTGAATCCGCGCTTTCAGTGGGTGGACCGACTGGGATTTGAGTATGTCAGACTGCAGACGATATGGAAGAGGCTTTGAAAGCTATTTTGACGACGCAAGCTACCTTGCAGGCGGCCGTGTTGGAGCTGTGCAAGTTAACAGGTAAATCAGAAAACAAGCCAACAGATGTGCTGACTAAGCTGACGAAGGATGATGATGTTGAAACGTATATCACATTGTTTGAGAGGACGGCACTGAGAGAGAGATGGCCGAGGACCGAGTGGGCAAATAATCTGATGCCTTTCCTTACCGGCGAAGCCCAGAAGGCCTGTCGAGATCTCTCAGCCACAGACACAGTAAATTATGATAAAGTAAAGGCCGCCATTCTAGCCCAATATGGACTTAGCATCCCCGCCCGAGCCCAGCGAGATTGGACCTACGATCCTGCTCTCCCTGTTCGGGGCCAGGTGATGTCCTTAGTCCGTTTCACGAGGAGCTGGCTGGAGGAAGCAACTGGGCCACCCATAGTGGAACGTGTGGTAATCGACGTGTGGTAATCGACCGGTGAATCCGTGCTCTGCCAAATCCTCCAAGAGGTATGTGGCGCAACAGGGGGCCCCGAGTGTGGAAACTCTGATAGCGCTGTTGGAAAACCACAAGGTGATGGGTAGCCTCATGCGGACAGAGAGTCCTAAGCCAAGTGTCTCCAAAGCCAAGGCAGAGAGAGAAACAACCAGCAAAATAGTCGGTCAACCAACAAGCCGCACTTCCTCTGGGTGGTATATGCCCATGACCAGAAGGGCACCAATGCCCCCTCCCCTTCCAAGGTGTTTCTCCTGTGGCAGAGAGGGCCACTTAGCAAGAGAATGCCCTGACCGGGACGAGCCGATGCCCACAGCGGGGTCTACTGAGGGTAAGAGCCTTTTTTGCCAACACCTCACCACATGTTGGGCCCACGAGGGGGCGCCTGCCCCGAAGTTGCCTGTGAAAGTCGCTGGTAAAGACACCGAAGCCCTTTTAGACTCCGGAAGCATGATCTCCCTGGTCCGACCGGAGTTTGCCAGTGTAACCCAGGGGGAAGAAATTTCGGTATCATGCATCCATGGCGACACCTGGAAGTATCCCACCTCTGAGGTCCAGATGATCACTCCCAGAGGACGGTTTACGCTACGGGTTGGGGTCATTGGACAGTTACCAGTTCCGGTGCTCCTGGGCCGAGACAGCCCCCTGTTTTCCCAGTACTGGCCAATAAAAGCAAAGAACCCATCCAGACGGACGAGAAGACGCCTTGCAAGGCCAGAAAGGGCCCCCCTGCCTACTTGGGCCGCTGTATCCCCTGATGCCACTCCGGCTGAGGCCAGTGACAATGAGTTGAGTAGGCCGGGCCACCCCGAAACCACAGCCACCGACCCTGAACGGGCAGCCGAGGAACCTCTTGAAGAGATAGCATCAGATGAGGTGTTCTCCGAGTTTCCCCAAGTAGAAGTTGATGAGCGGTCCAGCCCTGGACGGTTTGGCTCAGCACAACTGCGGGATCCCAACCTGACTCAAGCTTGGAGAGATGTCCAGGTGATCGATGGCCAAAAGCAGCATGGGGTGAGTCAACTCTGCTTTCCTCATTTCATGGTGAAAAATAATTTGCTGTACCGTGTAACTGTAACTGAGCGGTGGAGGATTATTGCAGACACTGTGCCGAATGCCAAATCAACTCTCCCAAGGTCGAGTATAGGAACCCCCTGATTCCCCTACCCATTATCGAAACCCCCTTTAGCAGGATTGGCATGGATATCGTTGGTCCCCTCCCGAAGTCTAGTCGGGGCCATCGTTACATTCTCGTTATCCTGGATTACGCTACCCGGTACCCCGAGGCTGTGCCACTTCGCTCTGCCACTGCAAAAGTAGTTGCCCGGGAAATGTTCAAACTCTTCAGTAGGGTAGGCTTTCCAGATGAGATTCTGACAGACCAAGGGTCCTGCTTTACCTCAAGAGTGATGAAGAGGATCTGTCAGAGCTTGAGAGTGAGGCAGCTCAGGACCTTTGTGTATCATCCCCAAACTGACGGGCTCGTTGAGAGGTTCAACAAAACCCTAAAGCACAAGTCTACAACCGGGGAGCCCAGGTAAGAGAATTTAAGCCAGGGGATAAAGTCCTGGTCCTGATCCCCACTAATGATTGCAAGTTCTTAGCCAAGTGGCAAGGACCGTATGAGATAATAGAGCGAGTAGGGACAGTCAACTACAGGGTACGACAGGTGGGCCGTCAGGAAAGGTCAGCAACTATATCATATTAATTTACTGAAGCCATGGCATGACCCTACTCCCATCCCCACTGAAGTTTTGATGACTAACATGCCTTTCCAGGCCCTTCCTCCAGTGAAAATGGGGGACCAGCTGTCTCCCAAGCAGTTGCAGAACCTCAGAGAGCTCTTGGATGGAAATAGGGATGTTTTTTCAGAGACTCCTGGTCGGACAACAGTGATTGCCCACAACATCAAGACAGAACCAGGGAAAACAGTAAGGCTGCGACCCTACCGAATTCCAGAGGCCCGGCGAGAAGCCATCCGGCAAGAGGTAAAGAAGATGCTAGATCTTGGGGTGTTGGAGGAATCTCACAGTGCTTGGTCAAGTCCTATAGTCCTTGTAGGGAAACCGGACGGGAGTATCAGGTTCTGTAATGACTACCGAAAACTAAATGAGATCTCTCAGTTTGACACGTACCCCATGCCTCGTGTAGATGAACTAGTGGATAGGCCAGGGCCAGCCCGTTTTATTTCCACCCTGGACCTGACCAAAGGATATTGGCAGGTACCCCTTACTCCACAGGCAAAGGAGAAGACGGCCTTCTCAACACCAGATGGCGCCTTCCAGTACCGTGTCCTACCCTTTGGCCTTCATGGGGCCCCGGCAACATTCCAGAGGCTCATGGACAAGCTGCTCCGGCCACACCAGAGATATGCCGCCGCATACTTGGAAGATATAGTCGTCCATAGCACGTCCTGGGAAGCCCATCTCCAGCATCTAGAAGCAGTCCTTCAGGCCCTGAGGAGTGCAGGACTGACAGTCAACCCTGCAAAGTGTTCACTGGCTCTGGACGAGGCCAACTACCTCAGGTTCACCGTGGAAAGGGGAAACGTGAAACCCCAGGTGAAAAAAGTGGATGCGATAGCAACCTGGCCCCAACCCCAGACAAAACGCCAGGTAAGAACTTTCCTAGGGCTGGTGGGGTATTATCAACAGTTTATCCCTAACTTTGCCACTGTAGCAGCACCCCTACATGAGCTGACAAAGAAGAATGCTCCCAACCAAGTGAAATGGACTGAAGAGGCGGGGCGGGCCTTCAACACCTTGAAGAAAACCATCTGCAGTGAAACTGTGCTACACACCCCAGACTTCAGCAAGCGGTTTGTACTGCAGACAGACGCTTCAGAGGTAGGCCTTAGGGCAGTACTATCTCAAGTGCACCATGGTGTGGAATACCCCATTGCATTTGTAAGTCGCAAACTGCTTCCCCATGAGAGAAATTATGCAACCATAGAAAAGGAGTGTTTGGCAGTTAAATGGGCAATGGGGAAGTTGAGATACTATCTAGTAGGCCGAGAATTTACATTAATCACAGATCATGCCCCGTTAAAGTTTAGGCCAACAACAAAGATGGAAATGCCAGAATAACCCTTGGTTTCTGCATCTCCAGGATTTAAGTTCACAGTGGAACATCGAGCAGGGAAGCTGCATGGGAATGCTGACGCCATGTCGAGGAGGGATGACTGCTGGTGGTTTGCCGCTCCTTCGGGTACTTCGGAGCTGAGGGGAGGGATATGTGAAGGCCCAGCCTGTGAGCAGCGCCTCACATGTCAATACACAGGCAAACAAAGACCAAGAGGAGTGGTGTTAGATGGGCGGTACTATCCAAGGACAAGTCCTTTGGAAGCTCCGCCTCCTCCAGGTGCCTCCAGTTTTCTCTAAACAGGTGTGCTGAATGATTATGTCAATCAGCAGCCTTTTTAAACCAAGTGAACCTGACCTGAGACAGACTGGCTTGAAACTGGGAAGAGTGAGGACCAAACCAGTAAGCCAGTCTCGGGTAAGAGGCCTGTGGCCGCTCAACCTTAAATATATATGTTTGTATCCCATGAACGGACCATTGTGGAAAGTGTTCTTTCATTGAAGTTTTCGTTGGGAAAGTGAATTGGGTAGCTGCCTGAAGTGAAGACGGGGGCTCAAGAGAAGGACTGACGATACCTTGGACACCACGACCGAGTCCCCTACATGAGGTCAGTGACAGAGTTGCAAGGAACCACTAACGTTGGCCTGTCGACCTTTCTCTCTGTGTCTCACCGCAGGAAGGACCAGACGGTGTCAGACGCTCCCTAATCGCCTGTTGGAGTTTGAGTTGCCTTCAAATTCCCGTTCCCCCACATTATCTACAATAAAAGCTTGAGTTTATTTCACTGCAATCTCTGACTCTGCCTGCTCTTTTCCAATTGGTCTACCCACTGCTCAGTCTCAAAGCAGCCAGGCTCCCACAGTGTGTGTGTCACAAGAGGATACAGTATTGGTCAAGACACGATATGCATTACCTTGTGGGGGAGAGGCAGGAAAAGACATTAATCTCTCCAAATTCTCCTCATCTGTATAAAAGAGAAGGCAGTGAGGGTGTTATAAATGACATGAAACACTATGATGCATACATCAGATGACTGTCCTAGATACTGTATCTATGTTTCTGTATCTGTCCCTACTCAAATAAACAATAATAATAATAAAAGTCTGCATAATTCATATATTTTAAATTGCTTATGGGGTTCAGTGTGTGTGTGTGTGTGTGTCATGTGCGTCTTTTTGATGTGTTTAGATTTTCTCTCAAAGACAAAAGATTGACGATAGATCTGATCCAGTGTGTGTGTCTGTCTGTGTGCATGGCAAGGGTGTCTGACGTCCAGTTTCCCTTTCAAAGCCAACAGACAGATATCACACCTGAAGTATCAGACACGAAGTACCGTACTTACAAAATGATCGATGTGTGTGTGTGTATGACATCCAGATTTTCTCTCGTGTGTGCTTGTGTGTTTAAGTGTGTGTGTGTGTGTGTGTGTGTCTGTCTGTCTGTCTGTCTGTACCCACGCAAGTGTCTGACGTCCAGAGTCTCTTTCAAAAACAAAATCAGACATCGGACCTGAAGTATTTAAAAAAATATCAAATTATCCAGATGTGTGTGTGTGTGTGTGTGTGTGTGTGTGTGTGTGTATGTGTGTCTGTGTGTGTCTGTATGTATGTGTGGTGTGTGCATCCCAAATTGCACAATATGGTAAAGACTTAAAATGCATTGGTTACCTGGAAGGAGAGAATCATAGTGTTCATAATCCGCCTCCTCCTCCTCCTCCCCCCCATCATCATTATCATCATCATAGCCGCCACAGCATTCCTCTGCACAGACGATAACAAACCCAGAGGAAGAAACACATTACATCTTCACAGGTTTGTCTGGGCAACATCTCCCTGAATTTGCCTGAGTCAAGTACAATATTATTTTGTCTGTGCACCATCCCCTTAGTTTCCCTGAGTAAAGTGTTATTTCTAAGTGTTTTATCTGTGCAACACTGACTTCAATTCTCTGAACAAAATGTTGATCAATTTCCTTGGGGATGAAGTCCATCTTCAGTTCTCCGGTTGTTCACTGACGGTGGTCATCTTCCCTAAATCCTCACAAACATCGTATTTTCAGTAACATTTAACCAATAAGTAAGGGATAGCGACTGACAAGGTGTGCTGTTATACGGACTTAATGTTTGAGGTGGAAGCGTTTCCAAAGACACTGAATAACCAACCGTCTCTGCCGTTACTTCACGATGGGGTGCTGTACCACAATACTTTATTTTCAACAGTGGTTATCGCTAGTAACAGCTCATTCCATTGTAGCTGGTAAGTTCAGCTAGCATTTTCTATCATTGGTATGGTTACCATTCAAAAGAACATTGATATACTGTATAATAGTGATTAGACTTTTTCACCAGATCTGCTTCACAGGTGTGTGATATAAGGATTAACACACACCATGCTAACCAATCGGAAATCAGTCTTCCATTTCACCGGGTGATAAGGTTCAGTATCCACTAGATAGGATATTTTCAGAAGAGCAATGCTTTAAAGGTGCCCTGCCATACATCTATAGCAGGGCTATTAAATTTCACTACCACGAGGGCCACATGGAGTTTAGTGGGGCCGCAAGACACCGCAAGAAATTCTATTCAACCACATTTCATGAAATCAAAGTAAAATATACCAACAAACACTGGATATGATGCCAAATATGTTAATTCTGATCAAACCGAAAAATATTAAAATCTGTACTATGAAAGAATATCTCAACAACATCTTAATCAGATATTGCTTGAGCTGTTGCTTTGAGGTTCACTCTGCCAGGTCCTGAAAAGACATTATAGGCATCTGTCCTGCTACATCACAAACAGGGGTCTGAAAACAACTTTTGATATGGAAAAGCAAAAAACTGATGTGATTTCAAAAGCAAATTAATAATAGGAGAATGCTATACTATTTTGATATGTGGTTTGTCGTAGGAAAGTTAAGAAAGTGTGAGATAGTAGGCTACACAAGAATGTGTATGACATGAACGCAGAGCTGTATTAGTGACATTAACTTTGATATGAATTCAACTAATTATTCAATCAATTATCTTGCGAACTGTTCATCACAGAAACAAGCACTGTTGGAAAGGTCAGGTTGAGCAGATGATGTATGTGTGATGTTTGTGTGATGAAAACTCAGCTAGTAATAATGTATAATTGAGAAGAATGGGTGTGTCAAATCGGATGACTTGCGCTAAAGCGCTGAAGATTTTATTTATCATATCATGCTCATAGCAACAAGACAAATCTGTTGCGGGCCGCAGACAATTTTAAACGGGCCGCTAGTTGAATGGGCTTGGTCTATAGGATACTTTAAGTTGTTCTCTGAGGTCTCCAAAGATGGCATAAAATTAACGTTGAAAAGACGTCTGAAAACAGTCCAAGGAGGCCTTAACATGGCACTCTGTAACCTATTCCCCCCACATGATAATGTGTGTGTGTAAGTATGTGTGTGTGTGTGTGTGTGTGTGTGTGTGTGTGTGTGTGTGTGGGTAGGTGTCTGTGCTACTTCTCCACATCTGATAGTTCCTTACGGAAAAATAAAGTTCTTTGAATTTAATTGAATTGACCACAGAAGAAAACTTTCGAAGCCTGTTGTATTTGCCAAAGTTTGATTTGAAATGCACTGGAAGAAGAAATAATTATGAACTTCTCCAAAATGTAAATGCAAATGTTTGTCCCTAAGCTCCTGTTATTCAAACATAAAACTAAAATTGAGATCTT
>JAUCNH010178837.1:0-10465 GCA_032353275.1 Sardinella hualiensis
AGTGCCTTTGTTTGTCTGGGGAAAGAAAACATGTGGAATGGAATGAATAAGAATGCTGTTAGCACTGTTTCCGCATAGCTGAGATAGCAGGTGAGACATGAATGGAGGTGGTCTGGATCTGTGCCCTTCAGTCAGCCTCAGTCTACAGTAAATAGCTCACTGCTAACCATTTAGGATAACATGTAGGCTACATTAAGGCTTTCTCCAGACCTGACAATGGAAACAGAAATATCACTGCTCTCCATTGCAAAACTCTTACAGCAATGTCATGCAATACTACACTGTGCTTGGGGCACTGGATTGAAAGAACAATTTCCTCTGTGCGGCGTATCTCTTTCTCAACCTTTTCAGACAGGATCTTTCCGTCCTAAGAAACCACCAGAGAGACGTTTTAATTAAAACAGGGAGCATGCAGAATTGAGGCTCATTTACTTGCATACTTCCATAAGGACTTGTAAAACACAGATCTTTTTAACAGTATGCACACGCTTAAATCAGCGTGGAAAAGCAATAGTTTCTCACTTGTAGTCATATTGACAGAGTGGAATGGTGTGTTGTCTGTCGTTTTTGTATTGTGAAGGGGAGTCATCCCAACTTAAAGCAATCAGAGCAAGAGTGGGAAGTGTGTGTTGCTGATGTCACAACTCACTAGCAAAGCCCCCTCACACCCACACAAACTCACACACAGACACACACACACACACACACACACACACACACACACACACACACTCCCTTACTTTTTCTTAGCCCAGCAGAGCTCAGAAATCCCTTTGCAATAGTGACACATCAAAAAGCACAACACAGTCAAAAGTGAAATATGAAGGAAGAACTTCTCAGACTAACGTCTCACTTTAGACTAGAGTTATTGAGTTTCATTTGATCCTGAATCTTTAATGCTGAGTCTTCAGTCTCACTTTAATACACACACTTTAATAAGTCTTCTGCAAAACATTTGTTTTCAATACTTCAGTGGTATTTGTGATGTGCTTCTGGCAGCTAAGAATATGGCTATGACTAACTTGTTCTATAATGCTGCAACCCTTGGTTGTGTTTGCTTTATTGGACTTGCATATCCACTATGGCTAATGTAAATATAAAATGGAACTTGTAGCATGCTAAGTAAATCGATAGCTCTCTCTCTCTATTCTCTATCGGACCAGTGCCTTGCAGGATTTTGCCACCGGTTCAGCTTTCAGTCAAATGTGTTTACTTTCTGGATTGAGCAACTTTGAGGCTAACTTAGTCTCTTGAAGTTAGTTATTCTCAGGCCAGAGGAGACAGCCTGTTGAATTTCACAGTGATATTGATCTTGATATTGATAATGAAGTCTGCTTTCTAAAGCCCTGCATGGAGAGAAGTGTGGTTGACCATCACTCTGTTATCAATCATCAGTAGCTGCCTGCATTTTTCACAGCAGAATATTCCTCCAAACCTACTGAATCAACACATCCTTGATATAAATGCACACATGAAGTAGATAGATCGGCTATGATATTTTATATAACAAAATATAGTATGATCTATACTGTATAAGATAATATATTAAAAAATCAAGGCTACAGAATCGAGGCTTTTGGCTTTGTAAAACATACAAATAAAACCAGCTGAAGTGGGGCTTTACTGAAATGGCTTCTTGCAGATGGAGGTGGGTAGGGGTGGAGACCTGCAGATGAGTAGGATGACTCTTTGCCAGTTGTAGGTCAACCTGGGAAGAGCTTAGTCACCACGTGGACAGTGCAGTATTAGGGGTGGATCATTTTCACACACTTGCATGTGCTCTGTGGATGCCTGAGTGCCTTGCTGTCTTCTACTCTGTTGAAATACGACGAACCTTTTCTATTTCAGGAGAGCTTGAGCAACCCACAGTACCCCTCTGCACACACGCGCGCGCACACACACATGTGCCTGCACACACACACATACACAAACACACACATACCCACACATATACAAATATATACATGCAAACACACACACTCACACTATACAAGAAAAACAAGTCTAAAGATGAAAGGGCAACATGTTTCACATGGACACTTTGTACTTGTATGTCATGTGTCTTCAGACTTTTCAAGATCTAAGAGAGATGTTTGACTGCTTTAACAATTTGTTCTTCAGTGCCTTATAGATATACATTTGAGGAGCTTCACTATTGCTTGTTACCATCATCCGTTTCTAATGACATACAGTATTATTTAAACAAGCTTGGTGGGCTGTTTACATTCTACTGACTGTTTCTCTGTTGGACCACTAACAATGAAGATCTATTAACCTACTGTACACATTTTATCATTTCAGTAAGTAGCAATGTGATAAGTGGGATCATGCATTGTCTAGTATTGTCAGTAGTACAAAATATGTGCTTTCAGGACGATGCAAGTTCACCTTGTGACTTGTGATCCCCATATTAAAATGTTGGCTGGGAATATGCAGATTACTCTACATATGGGAACTCCCATTATCCCTACATTATCCAGGACAACTGTGAGTTATTGTCCACACTTTCCCAACAGGACTTGTCCACATGGGTATCGACCGGGAGACGATATATTTGTGCTTCCACAACACATACAGTCCATACAGTACTTGGAGCCGTGTGTGCTCTCTGCTGTGCCGCATGCTCTGTGTCTCTCTGACGTCCCCGTCTTGTGTGATTGAAGGTACCGTCTGTTTAAGGAGCGCCTGTCTCAGGTGGAGCAGCTGGAGGGAGACTTTGATCAGTTCACAAAGGCCTATCAGTCCTACGGCACCCAGCGGCAGCCCAACAACGGCCTCTTCTTCAGGGAGTGGGCGCCCGGGGCCCAGGGCCTCTACCTGACCGGAGACTTCAGTAAGTGGCTGTCCGTGTGTGCACACTTAGACATGCAGCCTGCTTTTCTCTGTGTCTTGCATGTGAACATATGGGTATGTGTGCGCGTGCAGACAGACACACACACACACACACACACACAGACACACACACAGACACACACACGGGTAAACACACAAGGGTATGTTCACACTTACTCACATGCACACATACACAGAACACATAGAACACACAGACACACGCACAAACATGCCCTCTCTCTTTTTGAACCCACACACACACACACACACACACACACACACACTGCAAATCACCCGTCCCAAAATTGCCCTCTGTCCCCTGCCTCATGTGTTGTGTTTGTCTATAAGTCAGTGGGGCTTAGTGAGGGTGATGGCACGGCCACACCAGCACCCTGGGCTTCTTATTAAATGGCTTTGGAGATCTCTCCATCTCTCTCTTTCTCTGTCTCTCTCTCTATCTCTCTCTTCCAATTTCTGCCTCTATCCTCCTATTCTTCCCCCCTCTGTTTGTCTTTCTCTCCTTGTCACATCTCCCAATCCCCACCCTGTCTCTCTCTCCTTCCTCCCTTTCTCTCTCTCTCTCGCTCTGTCTTTTCTCTCTTCTCTCTCTCTCTCTCTCTCTCTCTCTCTCTGTTTCTCCCTGCATCTCCAGCCCCCCCTCAGGGAGCTAATTGTGCTCTGCCCCAAGCGCTGCAGTGGCACACAGTGCAGTCTGAAGCAGAGGGCCGGTGCCGTGAGGGAGCCCTATTGAGGAGCATCCCTGAGACGCTCGTCTCATCTCTCAAGCTCACAGCACCATTTGGCCCCAAGACACATCTTGGCTTGGGCTCCACTACCAGACACGTTTCAGGCCTCCACTCCACTCTCCAAGTCCTTTTCAGCCAGCTCAGAGCCTTTCCTGATACCCCCTCTCTCCCCCTCAGTGGGGCTGAGCCCAAAGCCGTTCACTTATTTCAAAAGCCAGTAGGACCCATACCTCGGAGGCACTGGGATCACAAACTCAGGACCCTGCCCTGGGCATTTCCCTCAAAGTTGTTTTTGTTTGTTTTGTCTCATATGTCCATCTTCCTTTTTGATTTTTTCATTCTGAGTGGAAAGACATTCATTATTCACATCCCATTGGTTATTGCTGTAGCTCTCAACCCTGCATTTGACTGCAGGTGGCTAGAAAAGGTTCAGTGCCCCTTTTTTCTAATAACTGTGGCTAGAGAGCCTGTGGAAAACATCCTCACCTAAACAGGTGACTTAAGTCTATATCCAAAGCCCGCAATCCAAAACGGATGCTGATAAATCTTAAGCAAAGTAACCAAGACAAGTTTCAACTAAATTTGGAGCCTACAGACATGATAATCTTCTATAAATATCTTTTTTTATTTCTTTCTCTGCTGCCCACAGTGTTGGAGGGACACTTAAAGGCCAAAGCCAATCTTGTTTTATCATATTTAAGCTATTAGCTCACAGGATTTCAAATTGAAATGAGAAGAAAAGAACTTTGGCGGCTGGCTTACATTGCACGACTGGCAAGACACAGTCCCCCTGAAATAGAGGACTCACACCTCACCATCCAACACACACCTACTCACTCAGATTGTCACACCATTTCCCTGATTGGAAGAAAAATAGGATATGGGACTGATGGATTGGTTTCAATATTTTATTTTTATTATTATTTTATTTTTTTGTAAAATTGCCTGGCAAGTGTTAGAGGACATGGTTGCCGCGGGGGATATTCTGTGAGCAGGCTGTGTTGTCTCTATTGTGATGCTTCTCAGTACACATCGACCAGTCTGCTGCCAGTCCTTACTAATTATTATCCTCATTGCTGTTGTACAGTATATGGCCTGGCTGGTGCTCCACACTGCTCTTCGTCTTTTATGTTGTTTTATATTTTTGAGGTACCCATTGAATTTTATTTCCTGTGCAGTTCTCCTGTATATTATAGCACGGCTAATGTGATCTATATTTATATTATAGCATGGCTAATGTGATCTATAGTCCTCCTTAGGGATGCGCTGAATCCTGATTTTTAAGGTTCTGCCAAATACAGAATCCACTGCTTAATATTCGGCCGAATCCGAAACCGAATACTGAATCCTACTCCGACCATCAGCTAATACATTATGCCATGAAAAACATCAAATATCATTCTCTTAAAGGAACACGCCACCGTTTTTTGATATTTATGTATTTGTATTATGCCCAAGGATTATTCAAGAAAACGCATATCATTTTCTTCAAAGTGTGTTCAGTACTTAGATTAACATTATTAGCATAGCTTAGCACAATCACTGGAAGTACATGGTACCATTAGCATCAAGCTAAAAGTGTCCCCTTGACAGAATTAAATATCAGTTTTGCACTTTGGTGAATTTTAGGTAATTTTTGAAGTGCTTTGTAAATAAATTTGATGATGTTTTATTTGGTACCATAGACTTGCATTGGTATGCTAAATAAGCTTACACTGTCAAACTAGGCATTGCAGACACATAGAGAAAAAATGCAATGTGCTTTCATGTTCAACTAGGGGTTGACTACAGATAAGCAATTTCTTTAAATAAGGTGGCGTATCCCTAGTGCAGTATCTTTGTCTTATGATTTAACTCAAACAGCAGTAGTTTCTTCAAGGAATTCTTAAACACTGCAGTATCAACACCTCTGTGAAATGTTCAGATGTTTATCCTATTCACTCATTATTTCCAACAGCACAGAAATGCAGCAATATCGCATCTGTGGTTAGCTTGTTAGCTGAAGGCTAATACTTTTTTTCTTACTCTTGCATCAGATTTTCCATTTGCCCGGTAGTAAGGCCCCATGTTTCAGACTTGCCTGTTAGTGTAGCTTAGCCCTTTAGCCATGTGCCAGTTAGCAAGGCCCCATTTTTAGCAATAGCTATATGTGGCTTGCTTGTTAGCTTAATTCTAATATTAGCATCTAATATTAGAGTATCTGTTTCCCAGAACATTGAAATTAAAGATTTTAATTTAAGTAAACTTCTTATGATGTTTGCATGTTCTAACAAATGTGCAAATCTCAGGGTATGCATTAGTAACACTTGGTCAGTGTTTAATTACAGGCCTGACAAAAGTCTTGTCGCTTATCCATTTTGTAGAAACAGCAGCTTATAACTTGACTTTTAATTAATCCATTGGTTTTATAAATGGCTCATATGAAAGCTAAAACCCTCCCAAATTATGTTTAAAAATTTCAATTAATTTCCTCAACTGAAGAAAGATTGATCATTTAATGAACACAGAATGGTCAGATTTTGGCAAGACAAAAGTTTTGTCACCTACATAGAGAGAAAATTTAACAAATTTACTTCAAAAACAAAAAAAACGTTGCACAACATCAGAGTAGTGGCGCTGTGAGATCCATTTAATATCAGAGGTGTCTTGAACATAATTATTTGCAGGTTTTTAATATGTAGATTCCATTTACATAATCCTAGAGAATTTTACAGCGAATTATTTAACCAAATTTTTATCTTTATTGTTTCAGGTCTTTCTGATACAGTGGCATCCTAAGCCTGCTTTCATGATTTTTTTCTGTGGGAGAATGTAAAAAGCAGTCTGAATTTCTGTTAACCACACATATTTTGTAAGTTCTTAAAGGGATACACCACCTTATTTCGGGAAATCTGTAGTCAACCCCTAGTTGAACATGAAAACACAGCATTTTTTTCTCTATGTGTCTGCAATGCCTAGTTTGACAGTGTAAGCTTATTTGACACACCAATGCAAGTCTATGGTACCAAACAAAACATCATCAAATTTATTTACAAAGCACTTTAACCCTTTGGAGACGGGCCATTCAAATTTGGTTCGATTTTGAACCATGATGTATTTGCGCGTTTTTGAACCACGCAGTTTACTTCATCGATGAAAAAAACATCAAGATAGGTTGTCAACAGCCAGCCAATCACTGTCAAGCAGTTTGGTTCGTTTTAATAGCTTATTGGCTGAGTTTCATGTCATTACATCTTGTGAAACTCTGCTGAAAAAAATATCCGCTTACTTCCGCCTTGTCGCGAACTTCGGTAGCTGTTCATATGTGAAGATGCCGTCTCATACGGTGCGGTTTTTAGCTGCTAGTTGTCAGAAATGTGTTGTCAACACATAAATGATGACAATTTCGGTAAATACAGTGAAACAGGTAGTTTATCTTGTGGAGAAGAGGACGATTGGGACGTGAACCGGATGAAGACCTTTCGTGACTCAGCAAACTCTTCCACGTGAGTAAACACTTCAAAACAAGCAAAGCTGTAGTTTCCATCTTAGACTAACGATACTTGCAGCTTCATAAAAGGGTATGTTTTCAAGAGATAACACTCAGAACAGGCTGTGCCTTTAGTATAGAGTGTTTTTGTCCTTGTTATAACTAAAAGATATCGTGTTTTTTTCTACTGCGTTATATCTCACTCGCGATTGGCGCTGATCAGATCAGGCTACTGTTGATAGCACGGCTGTAATGTTAGTCTCACGTCAGCGTTTTCTTAGGGCATGTCTGAATGAATGATTGAATGTAGTCGAATGAATACATCAATATTAGTGTTATTTGTTCAGTTTAGTTCCATATTTGTCTATTTCCACTGTAATTGCATTACGTGACCTAAACTAATAACTGCACTAAGTACATACTGTATAAGGTCATGTAGACTACTGTAGCCTAGGTATTTTGCACCAAAATGCATAAAGCACTTTAGGTCATGTAATGTATATGCAAGACAACTGCATAAAACAAATTAGGCCATGTACCATGATGTTAGTTTTATTCGCTCAAAACATTTTAGTAATTTACTGTAGCTATAATTTATGTGCACAACAACAGTATAAGTCAATATGGTCATGAACTGCTGCATGGGCCTACCTGTCCTACTATCTGTCATATATGTCTAATGTGTGCATACTATATGCATTACTATGTCTTAGGATAAGTCAAAAGTCAACATTGACATGTACTTTTATTGTATGCAAATGTGCTATTACCTGTCCAACATGTCTAATGTAACGTTACATGTTTTATGATCTCTATTCGACTGCAAACATAGCTTACTTATGGGTACCAATAAACTAATCAACCTTATTTTTGCTCCCTATCAGAAAGTAATGTCAAAGTAAATAGCAACCTTTCTGCTGCAACCTTCTCTGACTGAAATTAGCTTTTACCTATGTTGTGATCAACTTTTTTTTATCTCAACCTCTAGAAATCAACATTCGCTTGGTTCTGCCACCGACTTGGAGGAGGATGACACTGAGCCTGACCCTGAGCCCGAAAGGGAGGCACAAGAAGGCATACCAGAGTGACTGCATGCAGGGAGAGGGAGCGCTGCACACAGGGTGAATCAATCAGCTACTGCCCAGCCATACAGCAGCTATGATAATCCTGACGCACCCAACCAGTTGCCATCTTTCCATCCTTTACGTCGACCTGGTTTGCACGGACATGCACCAGTAACACAAGGTACCATTAGCCGTAGATTTGCTCCAACTTTGCCCCAACACAGATGTTTATGCCTGGGAGGAGATCCTCAGAAATCCTCATTATAATGGCACAAATAATACATGGAAAGAAATCAGTCCAGATAATTGGCACAACGGATGGACCTTGTTACATTTTGTGGCCTTATCCCAGTTTGTTCTTTTCACCGATACTGGAGCACCAAAACCCCATGGGCAGTCACACAGCATGCCAAGAGACTGCTTCAAAGCACTTATGGCTTAGCCATCACCATTGATTTGACACTGGGTGTTCATTCACTGTTGATTTTTATTAGAAATGCGCTTACTAATGAATTTACTTTTGTTGTTGATCATAAATAACGCAGGTTTTTAGATCTGAAAATGTGATTGACTGCTCATTACATGACTGATCATCCTAAATAAGAACCTTTTTTAGTTGATGTTTGACTTTTTTTGGCCATTTCTGTTCATGTTCATTGGTTTTGAGCAAACGTTTTTCATGATTGCTAATTGTGCACTTGTTAAGTGAGCTACCTCACTGACAAAACATAACTGAAGCGATACAGTTTGTAAAAAAATTACCAATTCTGTCTTCATTAGTTTTTCTTGTACTTCTGTTTGCATATATATTAACGAAATAGGATATGAGTGTTGGGTGTTTTGGTGATTTAGGGGAAAAAAAACTAAACAAAAAAACGTGAAACTTTTTGGGGATCACTAAAATTTTAACCCTGTCTTTTCCATAGAATTTGTATTGCCTGTCCTATAGTATAATGAAACATACCATTATATAGCTCTCTCTCATGCCTTTATGATAAAAACAACTTATTTTGATCATTATGTCAGATCGGGCAGTGAGGACATACTACTGTGCTACTGTAAATTCTACTGTACAAATTTCTGCACTGTGCACGGAATAATAAATTCACCATAACTTTTGAACAGCAAGTGATAAATTGATTCTGTTTTTTTTATTAGGTAGAGGACAACCTTGTTAGTCTTTCATACACTATAAGTTTTTTCTATCTACAACAGAAATCAGTGGAAAAGTGTGATTTTTCTGGAAAAATTGATTTTTTTTTTAATTTTTCGAATTCATTTTGAGGATATTTATGAAAATTATTTTGATACCCTTACATATAATTATTAATGTTTTATACCATTTTAAAGGGCATTTTCTTCTGATTACAATGGTGGGTATATTTTAACTCTACCATGTAGTATAGCCACACAGTAAGGTAAAATGTCGAATCGGGCAGTGAGGACATTCTGCTGTGTTCTACTGTACATTCTACTGTACAAATTTCTGCAATTTTCACGGCATAATAAATTCACCATAACTTTTGAACAGAAAGTGATAAATTTATTCTGTTTTTTTTATTAGGTAGAGGACAACCTTGTTAGTCTTTCATACACTCTAAATTTTTTTCTATCTACAACAGGAATTAGTGGAAAAGTGTGATTTTTCTGGAAAAATTGATTTTTTTTTAATTTTCGAATTAATTTTTAGGATATTAATGAAAATTATTTTGATACCCTCACATATAATTATTAATGTTTTATACCATTTTAAAGGCCATTTTCTTCTGATTACAATGGTGGGTATATTTTACCTCTACCATGTAGTATGACAACACAGTAAGCTGTTTTGTGCAACATGGTCGTCAAGTTTGAAAAAATAGAATGTTCGGCTCAGTCAGCAAAGGGTTAAAGACTTGCATTAAAACAATAGATCAATGCTGAGAATAGGTACATAAGCAGCCAAATTCTCCTGCAATATTCTGATATTGTTGGCTAACTCTTGTATTGCTAACGTTTACCGCTAGCCCCGGTTGACTTGCTAACAGGCAAATTGGAGTATATCAGTGTACAGAGATAACTGGCTGACCTTATTTGTTTAAAATAAGATTGTATCAACATGTTTGAGTGTGAAAGTTGTCATATGGATAAATTCAGAAGTAATCAATAGTGAACATAGGTGCCATTTTGAGGGCTAGCCTGCTACAAACAATCGAACGTCTATAGCCAACAGTTCAAACTGGGTAGAAGTATTGATGCTTCCTTTGGTCAACTGAAAAAATGGCGTAATGTACATTTTTTCCCGAAAGTTAGCTAGTAAGGTTATTAACATCTCTAGAAAATCTGGTCTTTGGTTTTTGAGTCATTAAAGAGAT
>JAUCNH010179275.1:0-10447 GCA_032353275.1 Sardinella hualiensis
TATCTCTGATTGATTGGTATAGACCACGATATGGGCATGATGATGATTTTTTGTTTTCTCTAGCGCTCTGTGTCTGTTGTGGGTCACAAGGAGACTTGTAAAGTTAGACATTTTTTTTTTTTCCTGACCGGCTGGTCACACCGGTGCGACCTCAGATTTTTTTAGTCGCACTTTTGAAAAATTAGGTTGCATGTGCCAAATTGGTTGCACTCTAGAACTTTGAAGCCAGCTGATCCTAATTATTCCACCAGATACATCAGATAATTGGTGGCATCATCTGTTTAAGTGCACCGATATTCAGACTATCTGAACTTGGGATGTCTGCCTTTGAGTATAGCATCACCTTTATACCACCATGGCCCATGCTGGAAACGATTGACCTCACTTTTACACATTACCCTGAGACCATTTTGTTGCAATTTCCACAAATGAAATTCAACCAATCAGCTGCGAGTCAGTGCGTCCACATCTCTGTACAGAAAAGTCTGTTGGGACATCATTTTGTTGCAACTAGGAAACATTGAAAAGCAGCTGCGCCATGCAAAGAACAGGCACAGGCTATATCCACAGAAGTGTAGCCCACTAGTCACATCTGTAGAAGTAAAACCCTGCCCCTAACATAGGCCTGCTTCAAATAAAAGCCTGTCTTTGGTGCAGCTTAAAGGAATCATCCAGAGTGCATCAACCCACTTCTGTGGTTGCTACGTGCTATTGTTGGGTATAGGAGCAAGGGATAATTTGACTGAAGTTGCGAGCCGCCAGCTAACTAACTGAGGGTAACAGGAAATCAAAACTGAAGCAGAATTTTCCTTGCCTTCATCAGTTACTGTTGACAGCTGTCTCACTTCTGTTCACTCTAAGCTGTATCAAATTTGCTCATTCCGATACCTGAAGTCCCAGGTATCAACTTATAAATGCTTGCTAATGATAAAAATAAAAGCTGTGTGTCTTACACTTGTTTTGATATCTCTTTTTTTATGTTTTTTTTTTCCTACCACAGAGGTGTGTGGAGAGGATGGTGTCTCTGCTCTCCCTCTTGTGGGCTTGTTGAGTCTGGATGACGGGGACTCCTCTGCCCCCCCTGGGGCAGCTTCCTCTGGGGACAAGGAGGATGAATCTGCTCCCTCTCAAGCCCTGGTGGTTGGGGAAGGCGGAGACATCGTGCCTGCGTCCTGTTGGCCTCCTGTGTGGGGGGAGGACGGACCCCTGGAGCTGCTGTCCTGCTCCCCACGACCCAACAAGAGTGTGTGTTTCCAGAGGGAGCCACCAGAGGGTTGCGAAAAGGTCCCGGTGTGTGAGGAGGCCATGTGAGTGCGCACACACGCGCACACACACACACACACACACACCTCATGCAGGTAGAAATGAACACACAAAATGCCACAACTCCGAAGATATAACAAGCTACAATTCTGAATTCAGAGGTAGTTCCAGTTGAAACCTACTTGTAACTGAGATTTTGCAAACTGCAACGTCACACAAATTTAAAATTGGAGTTCCCCTGTGCAAGACACTTAAATACCCAGAGTGGCTTCAGGTGAACTGTCCTGTGCTTAGTTCACTGAATGTCGCTGTAGGTAAGTACCCCAGCTAAATGTCTATGGTGTGTGCTCAAGCACTGCATTGAGATGGTGGTCTCCATCTGTTGTCCAGAGAAGGTATTGCACAATGGCAAATTTTCTTCTTGTTCCAAGGCCCGTGCTCTAGAAAATGTTGAGGTTTCATGTGTAATTATATGTGTTTCGATTTCACTGTGAAGATTAACAATGTTATATATTTTGTGTCAGTGTTGTCTGTTGTATTTTGTGTGGGTGGGGGTTTTACTTCAAACAGGATCTTGCCGGCTAATATGTCAATATGATCTTTATCTCTGCTTGTTTTTTTGCTTGTTCTTTTTTTTTTATTAAATATTTTTTTTGTTGTATTTTAATTGTATTGTCCATGTCTCCCTGTTTGTCCTGTAGGTCTTCTGTCATGTCCCAGTCCCATGTCTTTCTGACTTGCCCTGACCCTGGTAAGGTCAACTTCAAGCCACGGAGAGGCTCCACATTTTGCCCCGTCAGTCTGCACAAACCCCCTCCCCCTTCCATGGACTTTCTGTTTTGCAGCCTATCAGTGTCGCCTATATCTGAGCAGGCGGGGTATGCAGGAATGACAACGCCCTCCCCTGATTCTGTCGCTGCAACCAAGAGAGAGAGACGTCGAGAGAGAGACTGTGATGGGTAGTGTAGCCCAACAGCAAAGATGGTGCTTGTGTGTGTGTGTGTGTGTGTGTGTGTGTGGTTGGTTGAGTGTGAGAGAAAGAGAGAGAGAGAGAGGGTGACTGAGCGAGTGTGTGTGTGTGAGATTCAGAGCATGGTGTCATGGTGATGGGAGAAACATGATCACTCTCTTTTCCACTTTTCAGTCAGTTGCAGGTTGTCATTTGTTTTTTTTTATGTAAAGTTTTCTCTGTACTCACTGAATAGGACGGACCCTATTTATGGTTTGAGATGAGCAAATGTCTGTCAGCCACTTGACATCTGCCCAAAGAAATGACGTGTTAAGATGGTGGTGAATCTTTCAAAGAAAATGCTCATGCAGCATATATTATGAGTTGCCTCATGCATGATCCTGCCAAAAGTGTTAATTGCACCAAATCAATAAATATATAATAAGATAAAGGAAAATAGAGTAATTAACGATCATAGAAGACGCCTAGATCTCAGTGAGGATATTTAAGCATTCCATGCTGTGGGGCATTTCCTTTATCACAGAACTAAAAAAAAATGCTTTCAGACAGTGTTGAAAGTGCTTTAACTGTTGGAGTGAGGGTGAAATGAGGTGATGGACTGTGTGTGTGTCTGTCTGTCTGTCTTGTGCCTAGATATCGGATATTGCTGCCCCCCCCCCCCAACATGTGACATGTTGACATGGCCAACACATGGCCAACATACTTCATAACTGACTAAATGTAACAACACCCCACCCCCCAAACACACACACACACACGTACACACCTCGCTGCCAGAATGTGTGTGCTTTTGCTGATGTGAGAGACCTGATATGAAAGAAATGTGCAAAAGTTTTTAAGTCTACTAACTTGGTTTCAGACCATAAATCATATTACAATCTTCCTTATTTAAATATGGTATTTATTGATTTATTGATATTGAGGGGATGTAACAACCTTTCCTGTACATGCTGGTAGCATACCTTACTGGGTAGTCTTAGTTCTTTTGGAGTCATATTCCTCCTTGTTTTGTTATTCAACATCAAAGATGAAAGTTCAGCATGTTTTCTTTTACTCTGCAGGGTACAGTAGATGTCTGTTTTGCACTTTTTAGTTGGAAACGTTTTGTGTTCAAACTTTCATACTCTACTTGAATTTACTTTAAGTTGAAAAATAACTTAGACAGATGATTGTTGTACTGTCTGCATAAGCTATGATCTCTTAGGCTGTGTTAAAATGAAAGGTAAGCGCCAATGTCATATGCACTTAGTTTTTGTTTTGTTTTTTTCTCTTTACCTTTTTTTGGTACAATTGTCATCTGCTTTGTCAGATTATTTTAATGTTCTGCAAATTGGTCAGACTTCATTTGGATGAGTTAAGGAATTTCACATGGTGATGAGTTTGGATGATGGATTTGTTGTACTTGTAAAAACACTGGTTCATTTTGAACAAGATAAAGTTTTTTTAGTGAATCTGTATGGTGGTGTTTATTTTGTTATAGAAAATCTTTTTCTCATTCAGAATAACTCACACACCCATTCCGGATAGCCAACTGACTAGTCTCGGTGATTTGGTCATGACGATGCCCATAGGAATGGTTGTCTGTGTAATCTTTTGAGTTCATCAACTAGTTGGAAATGCTGCCGTGCATTCCCATTGGTTTTGTTCAGTATTGTGGGCGGGGCTTTCACTGATGGGTCTACGCGCCGACCTATTTCCCGGTCTCAGACTCGAAGCACGTCCGCACTAGACGCACGTTTTCAGCGGAAAGCTAATTTATTCTCTGATCTCTGATTCTCTGATCTCTGATCTCAGATTCTCTGATACTGTAACATTCACTTGTGAAGGGATTAGGGTATAGCCGCAAAAATGGTGATCGCAACGGTTTGGAAGCAGCTAAAATCCCACCCGGCGGTAAGCAATCAAGCCATTCTGTTAAGTGTTTTTAGATGGTTTTGTCTCATCCCATGACATTGAGATGGAATGTTACCGGTAGGCTACAGAATTTTCGTTAAAAGTTGTTCATACAATGGATGTGGGCTATCTCCTTGAATATTTTAGGCTGCAGAAATTGTTTTGTTTCATCAGTGTAGAAACTCTGCTATTATTGTTATATTGTAAAAATTGGCATACAATGTTAAAATAATTCGCTTTACAAGGAAGGGATTCACTTGTGACTATAATAACACATGAAATACGTGTTATGGGCCTATTCTGATAGAAGATTTTTGACCTTGAGATCCAAAAACAGATTGTCATACAGTTTTATTAATTAAGCGTTATTTCACTTTAAAAGCTATACTGACAATGAAAATAATATATTTTCTGGTTCTAACCCACAATAGGCTAATGTAGTAGCTATGACAAGGCCCGCCGTGGTGCTAGACTAGGCCACGGCTAGAAAATCATATTAATTGGATACGTCCAATTACGGCGAGTATCCTTTCTATGCAATGTACTGCTTTCGAGTGAACGGCATATTATTGCCACTGTGCATCGTGTTATAATGATTAATTTCCGTCTATAACCTACTGTAGGTTACACAGGAAAACACTACGCTACACTTGTTTGTGGAATCGGCAACAATGTTTCTATGCGTCGTGCTGGATATGGAATGAAAATTTGTCGCATTGAAACAATTTTCTTACTATTCTGTTGTCAAGAAAACAGTGGCAAATGATGTAGCCTACTGTTTTATTTCAGAATAACATTGAATATCAGGATGAAATTCCGTTCACATACAGGGGTCGTATGGTAGCCTAATGTAGCTTAGCTGCCATCCATATAGGTCATATATGCAAGCCGCCATACCATGACGTCTCAGTATAGACCAGACTAATCTAGCAAGCTGCACCGTCGCTCTCGTAGTGTACTGATATGCCTTATGTTTGATGCCTGAGCTGCGAGAACAATTAGATGCTATAAAAGTACATCGTGTTCCAAGGGCAATCGAAGAGAAGTGCTTTCTGGTTCAAGGCTGATTTTTGTTTTCTTGGTAGCTTCCGTGTTCGATCTCTTCAGAATCGGATCGATCGACAGCCATACAGTAGGCCCTTGCTAGCTAGGCTCCAGCTGGTAGCCTTGCCTGTCGATAGAAGTCGTAAATGTATCCTCGCCATAATTACAGGAATGATGCAATAAACAGCTGGATTGATAAACAGCTATATACAATAATATGTGTATACAGCCGTATTTTTTCCTATAACTGTGGATTTTTTACCAGTGGAACACTAGACCACTTAATCCACCCTTGCTCGGAATTGTTGTTGCTGCGCAGGACCTTGTACTTTGTAGAAGAGAGTCTACATTATTTTGAACCAAGTCTGCGCTCATGTATCTAAATGTAGTGGATTTGGCTTGGATACAGATATCATGCTGATCCAACCAGCTACTGCACATGTAGACTTGGAATGGCACCAACTTTATTTGGAATCTGCTTCCTAATGATATCCCCTCCAACATATTTACAGGAGAAGATTTACTTATATTTAAGTATATAGGATTCAGCCTTGACATTTTGATGCACTGACCACTTGTGGGTTAAGAACAGGTTGTAGTGAGTGACATAGTGCCATTTCTTCTCATATTTTGCTCCTCAGTTGATCCCCCTCTTCTTTTTCATTGGCGGAGGATGCACCATGTCCGGGCTGTACTTGGGACGCTTGGCATTTAAGAACCCTGAATGCTCGTAAGTGACTAACTCATTCACATAAACACACCACCACAACCGAAAACCCTCAACAAACCCTCAACCCCCCCATTTCTGCTCTAAATGATCATTCTCAACATTAAAAGAATTATTTCATTTATTCTTACTTATTTATTTATTTATTGCTTTTTTCCTCATCCTGATTTTTGTTGTCTGATATGTGCTACTCAGGTGGGACCGCACAAATAACCCAGAACCCTGGAACAAGCTGGGACCCAACCACCAATACAAGGTAAATATCATGTCCTCTGCCCGATCACGGACACATGACCAGAAACAAAACATCTTGACTCTTTATCACAGTTCAAAAATGTATATGAGGTAGTTCATCTTCAAATTCTTCAAAACTCTGATCGAATTGGTGCGCTCCAGACATTAAGATCAGCATCTAATAGGTTGAATGCAGCCCAGTGATATCATAGCATAAGAAGATATCTTACTGTACTTGGCACCAGTGGACAGTGAGAGCCCGTTGGAATCTTGGCAGGGATGGTTGTGTGAGTGGATGGGATTACTGTAATACAGCAGTGTTGGAGATCAGGCTGATTATCTTAGCAGTGAGATCTACTAATGCCCCATAAGCTTACGGTGGATGCTATACCTGAACGTCTGTGTGTGTGTGTTTGTGTGTGTCCACAGATGTTCGCTGTGAACATGGACTATTCCAAGCTGAAGAAGGACAGGCCAGACTTCTAAACGCTGGAGGCCTAAACCTCTTGGGAGCCAGACACTTCACTTGTCAAAGTCATGCCGAAATTAAAACGCTTATCAAGAGCATTTTTGGGAGAGGAGGACTTATCACAACTCTTTTATCTTGGAGATCACAGTCGACACACATACACACATATGCTCATCCATCATGACTAGATGCCTTTCTTGGCCTGTAGTTTTGCTGGTTGTCTTCCTCTGCAGAATAAAATCAGACAGCCTCCTACATGTTCCATTGGGAAAAGCTGTGTGCTTTTTCATTGTGTGTGATCTTTAACCTTTAACGTTATTAAATTATGTAAATTGTTTTTTGCAGATAAATGCACATTAAGAAAATATGTAAAAAAAAGTATTTTAATCACTCCTGGTTTCATGTGTTTTGTGTGAGTGACTGGGGTTTCAGGGGTTTTATCTACTAAAGGTCAGTACTGACTGTGTGAAGTCAAATAGAATAAAGAGACTGTGTCCAATTTTGAGATTCATCTTCACACACACACAAATCTTAATAGTTTGTTTATTCTCAGTCCTCACCAGATTGGTTTACCAGGCTTTTAATTAGTCTCTAATAAGATCGCTGTTACTAAGCTGCTATAATTCTGGTGGCACCTTGGTCACCCAACTACCAAGTGACCTCGTATATATTGGTCATGTTAAATGGCTTAACTTACTATCTCTAAGGCTATGTGGTACTATTTAATAACATTGCGTAGTCTATGAAGAAGTACATTAATTCTCTGGTATTGAGAAAAGTGGCATTTAGGCCTAGCTGAAATAGATCTTTACTGCGTCTGTGGTCCCATGATATCCCTCTTCAGCCAAAGGTTATGTTTTCACTTCAAAATTGTTTGACCACAACACTTAAGCCGTGGTAAATGTCTTAGTTTACATGACCAGTATACCACTAATTGTTGTTCTTTTAGGATTAGTAGTAGGCCTACTTCGGCTACTGAAGAGTATGAAGCATTTCGGCTGCACATGTGTCTTTGGGTGCATCTTTTAATAACACATGAGAACACATGATTTCAAACACCTGATCCCTCCTCCACATTAATAAGAATGAATCTGTTCTTCAGTCAGAGTGACTTGTCCTCCATCACACTTCTGCGCAGATATAATTGTACTTGAATTGTGTTACACGATTATGTATGCCAGGGCCAACAGAAGTATTTTTTTTATTCAAATGATGCTATTAACAATGAATTACTAGTAAATAGTAAACACTTTGCACTACAATCTAGTTTAATTTGTTTAATAATCTATAAACTTCTATCCATAAATTTTTAAACAATAATAAGCCACCAGAAAAGCCCTGACATTGACATTGTCAGACTGAAATATGGCTTTATGCACAGCATAACACTCAAATAAGAGGTATAAAAACAATGACAACCAATGTTTTCAACTAATCCAAATTCCCCAGTGTGCAGACCTCTGTTGCCTGTGCTATATTATCTTCACATAATCAAGTGTTTACTGTAGACAGTTCTCATCACTCGGCAACTGTTAATCTGATCATTTAATTTGACTGCTCGTGTTGACAGGGCTAAGTCTCTGAACTCTGTGCTCTGTCCTTCCTCTTGATTTTCACTAATGGGTTGAGGAAAGAAGAGCAGACATCATCCAGGGCTATTCTGTGTAATACTGACAACATGTTGATTATGAATGTTATTGTTATTATATTCTCTATTTAGCCATACAATATTAAAATAAGCTGTAATTATTTCTCTACATGCTGAACATCTCTGTTTCTGCTCACTCAAATCATGGCTCAATGGAAACACTAGGGGGAGACACTGTCTTGCAAATTCCACATTTTATATACTCTGCCTTTCACTTATCATAGCTTTTACTTTTTTATCATGAAACTGAAAACATAACCGGTCTACTCACAAGTAGCAGGTGTAGGTATTTCATTAAAATCATTTTCCATATGATATATTTTGTTCTGAAATTACACCTTTGAAAAGCCAGAGGAGGTATGTCCAGACCACATTTCGAGGAGTTGGAAAGGGGGGGGGGTTGTTGCCCAGTGTCTATTGAGAGAATAAGAAATGCTGAAACCTTCACTTTCACTTGAAGGGGAGTGCAAGAGCCAGCATTTAAACGTGATCAGGCGCAAATTAATTCCACCCTCATCAGTCACAATTAACTGGACATCAAGCCAAGTGGACACGCTTGGCTGAAAAGTGATAAAAATACTCCTTCACTGTTTCTTTCATTAGCCTCATACATATTCATTGCAAACCCCCCCATGCTGCCTAATCAAGTGTTTATTAGTCAACATGTATGCATTATTTTCCAAGGCTATAAAACCACATCAATCAGTGGTTGTAAAAATATATTGCCTGATGAGGAAAAAAAAAAGCCATTTGCCATTATTCCATAGTATGGGGTTATCAATCAATTAAACAATTGAACAAGGCCTCTACCACAATATAGTTTTATTATTGGCTAGGTTGTTGCATTTGACTCAGTAGATTACATATGTGGGGTAATGGCAGCAATAATTCTGAGATTGTGTTAGCTGGACATAGAGAAGCAAATTCTAGTGCAGACTAATAGCTTGTCCATCTTATAGTTTATGTTGCTGAAACATACATTATATTTATATTGAAAGGTAACTGCTTATTTGGAAAACATAATTTTGAATTCTATAAGCGATGTGTTCCATTCCTGCCATCATCTGAAAGCATAAAGACATATAAGAGTGATCCTTGATTTTCAAACATCTGTGTAAAGCCTTTATGAATTATGGATGAAATCACTGTATGGATGAAAATGTAGGCCTACCAAATGGGACCCCATATACGCCCCAGCACCACCACTGGAACACACACCTTATAGCACCCTTGCCCTCCCCTCCTTTGTCCTTCCCTTAACAGTTATATTGAGTCGCCTATCAGAATAGTTACAATAACTTGATTAATCTGCCATAGCTCTGGACTTTCTTCCACCATTGACATAAATGGCTGAGTCAGCAGTGTATGACAATGCCAAGAGCTCCATGGATATTGCGGTATACCTCCAGGCCCAGGTGTGCACATCCAGATGGTGAGTGACAAAAAAGGGTTGCGGGTAAATCATTTGCCCCCTTGAATGTGATGCATGGTGAACGCCTTAATGGAGCTCATCTCTCCATTGAGTCTTCAGTTTTGCTGTCTGCCTCTCACCAGTGCAGTGTCCTCTCACGTACCCTCAGCCCGCACGTCTCCCTTCTGCTCTGTGTCTCTGGGGCAGGTTTCACACATAGCCAGGATTCACAGTATCTGCACCTGCAGACAACTCTTATGAAATGTGTTTGTCTTGAAGTACAGTACTTCAGAAATGAGCCAACTTCGAAAAGGACAAAAAAAGGCTTGCTTGCTTGCTGCCTTGTATTTTTAGCCATTCTAAGTGTCAAAATTTGAGAAGTTAACCTCCTTAAAAAGTAAAGAGACCAAAAGCCTCAATTTCTCTGCAAAATGTGCACTTTTTTCAGCAAGAATTCTTGCATGGCTTCAACTATCCCTCTTCCTTTTTTCTATGAGTACATTTGACTATTGTCTCTGCCCATGATTACATACAATATGCTCTGATGACTTGGCTTTGCCATTGTTGTTCCACAGCTCCCTTTGGAAAGTTATTTGATCTCAATGAGACTTACCACCAGAGAGGGTAAAAGCGGAGCGAGAGGAACCAACGTCCGTTAAATTCCGTGTTCTATTTTTGCAAGGGGAAGGGGGGCAAAATCCCCCTTTATGTAGACCAAAGTCGAGCCCTCATTCGCTAATGCAAAAGATCGGGTAAAAGTTTATATTGTGACGTGCCGACTTATGCAG
>JAUCNH010179821.1:0-10418 GCA_032353275.1 Sardinella hualiensis
CAGTAGATGTTTGAGATGATGATGATGTTTGCAGTGTTAGTTTGTAAGAAAAAAAGTGTTTGAAACCTTTTGAGTATAATATATCCATATTTCCTCAAATGGGAAATTTCATGTCCTTTTTCTGGAACCTTCTCTCCTAGGAATCGAAATGATCTCGCTGAAATGCTGGCTCTGCTCAAGACGCAGATTGACCCTGCGCTTCTTGTGAAGAAAGAAGGAGAAGAAGGATCCACCAGTCCAAACCCAGAAGACCAAGAGAACAAGAAGGGTGAAAAAAATGGTAGGCTAACAGAATTGGATGTGCTAACAAGAACAAACAGGTCCCACTTCTAGTTTGCATACATGTGGCAAAGCCAAGTTGATGTAGGGTTGAATGGGGCTGGGTGACCTGGGAGATTGTATCTGTTATTCACATGGCTGTATGGCATGGAAGTGAATTGTTTTAAAAATAATATTTACCCACCCAAAACCTCTCCCTACACCTACCATTGAAGGTGACTATATAAGAGTGACATAATCCTGTCATTAGCATAACATGACACCCATCATGAAAATGTATGACACTTTTTTAGTATTTATGACTGTTTTCATTAAGTGAAGTTTTTTGTAATTTCAAATTGACACTGTTTGGAGCGCCATCAATTGAAAAACTGACACTTAATGACAAGTCATAAACACTAAAAAAAACTGTCACGTATGTTCATGATGTCATGCTAACAACCCTTATGTAGACACCTTCAAATAAAGTGTTACCACTGCACTTGTTGAAACGCTGCACTTGTTGCACAATGTGTCATTAATGGGAATGATTGATTGAGGATTGTAAACATTACTTAAAAATGTAGTTTTCTTCACTATTTCCTTCTCTTTAACATCTCGCAGAGGACGTGAAAAAAGAAGGAGATTCAGACAATGACACGGAGAAGCCATCCAAGGAAGACAAGTCTCCATCATCTCCCAAGGCTGAGGATCAGACAGACAGTAACACAGTGGATGAGAAGAAGAAGCAGGAAGTCTCTTCGGGGGATGCAGCACTGAAAGACTGTTCGAAAGGAGCAGAAGAGCCAATGGAGAAATCTGTCGGTGAGAAAGATGAGCACACCTTGAAGGCAACAATCAAAGAAGAACCCATGGAGGTAACCGAAGCAACCAAAGCAGGTTCTGAGGTGACTTCAACTAAACAGACTAGACCTCTGGTGACGGAACCATCAGAGGAGGCCAAGAAAAAGACAGCGGAGGAGGTCCAGAGAGCGATCAAGAACGACCAGCAGGCCAAAATTCCCCTAAAGAAGAGGGAGATGAAACTGAGTGAGGACTTTGATAGCAGTGCTGGCAGTGGAGGCTCAAGTGTCATTGTTGCAAACACGTCCCTCGCAGCTTCCAAAGAGCCAGTCAAGGACATGAACGGTGATCAGGTCAATGGAGATGTGCAGCCTGTGAAGCCAAAAGAATCTGGTGCAAAATGTGGTGTAACAGCGACAACAACAATAACAACAACAACAGAAGTGGAGAGGCAGAAAGAATCAGAGGAAGATAAGATGGAAGTTACACAAACATCTGGGAAGAAGGAACCAACCAAACAGCCATTAGACAAGGCTGAGGACAGGGAAAGGGAGATCTTGATGGAAAAAGAGAAATTAAAATCTTCACACTCGGAGGACAAGATGGACATCGATAAACCTGAGGCATCTAGTTGCATTAAAAGCACAGGTACTGCTGAAGGTAAGCAGGACACATCCGACAAGCCCACACAAGAAGGGACGTCTATTAAAAAGGATAACGAACCTTCCTTCACAACGATCAGAAAAGCTCCCTCATCTGAGGAGACATTAGCATCAGCAAAATCAGATGCCAAATCATCTGAAGTGTTAGATAATCACGGGGTCACACCAAAAGAAACGAACATTCCAAATCCCTCCAAAGACAAAGCAGACGCTCTAAAAGAGCCTAGCACCCCATCAGTTCAGAGAGATGGAAAAGAGTTTGGGGGAGAAAAGGAAAAACTACCATCCGGCCAAACAGATGAACCTGCTGCTCCCAAAAGAACGGAGCAGGCGACCTCATCAGCCCCAAAGGAGGAAGAGAAGTCTTGCAGCTTGACAAAAGATAAAAACAAGACAGAAAAATTGTCTGTCTCAGAGACTGTGGATCCACAGGTTTCTGTCGAAAAAGACATAAAGAAAGTGGGAGATGACAATAACAAACAAACCTCTCCAAAAGATGGGGTCAAAGCACCTCAAACAGAAGACCTCAGTGTTTCTAAGGGCAGTGGACTTTCTGTTATAAGAGAAACCAAGTCACCAACCTTGATTAAAAAGACTGAAGATACAACCACTAAAGAAAGCAACAAAACTTCCTCTAAAGAAGTTGACAAACCCTCCACTAAAGAGGGTGACCAAGTGTTGCATAAAGAGACCGACAAACCATCTGTTATAAAGGAACAGTTCACGGCTGAAACGGCAAGGGTAACCTCAGTTATAAAGATGGACACATCAAGATCACCTGATGATAAAGATAAGCAGGTGACTACCAGTGAGCCAGATAAGAAATCCCCTGCTCAAGAATGCAGTCCCTCTTTAGCGACAGAGAAATTCCCAGTTTCAAAAGAAGCAGCAAAAAATGTTCCAGCAAAAGATTCTGAACAGCCTTCACCTGAGCAAGAGAAAGCATCCAAATCAAAAAAGGAAAATGACTGTAAACCTGATGCCCTCAAGGATTCAGACAAACCAGATGGTGGTAAAGAGAAGGCCTCAACTTCAGCCCCCAAAGATGACTCCAGAAAAGCAGAGAAAGAGGCAGAGGAAAAGTCTAAAAAGGGTGGTCCTTCTGTCGAAGCCCCGGAAGAGCCCATGGACGTTCAGACATCAGGCTCAACTGTCAGTGATGCTAAAAAAGTAGGAGACAAGGAAGATCATGTTGAAAAGGTGAAAGAAAAGATGGACACTGTTGAAAAGGTAGAGGCCAAGAGCAATGAAGCCTGTAAGCCAGAAAAGAAGGCTGCGGCTGAAAAAGTCAAACAGGACAAGGCCGAATCCGACAAGGTGGAGAAGACAAAGGATGGATCCGAACAAGCGAAGGAGAAAAAGGATGAATCCAAAAAAGAGACGCTCAAAAAGTCACATGACAGAAAGGACACACCCTTAAAGGCACATGAGCAAAAGGATGAATCCAAAAAGTCAGATGAGAAAAAAGAGGAATTCAAAAAGCAAGAGGAGAAAAAGGACACACCCGTAAAGGCACATGAGAAAAAGGATGAATCCAAAAAGTCAGATGAGAGAAAAGATGCCCTCAACAAGTCAGATGAGAGGAAGGATGCATCCAAAAAGTCAGATGAGAAGAAGGATGCATCCAAAAAGCAAGATGAGAAAAAGGATGCATCCAGCAAAGCAGACACGAAAAAGGCTGAGGCCAAAAATCTGGAAGAAAAAGATTCTCATGCTGAAACAGCCCCCATGGACTGTGATGAGCCTGCTGAGAAAAGTGCAGAGCAAAAGAAGTGCGATCCAAAAGAAGTCCAACAAGAGGAAAAGAAAGAAGAAGAAGAAGAGGAGGAGGAGGAGGAGAACAAGGAGAAGGATGAAGAAAAAGCGGACGGGCCTGAGAAGGACGGGGAAGGCGGTGAAAATGAGGGCCTGCACCTGAAGATTCGTGTGGCTGCCCACCGCAGGAAGGCGGAGCTCCAGAGGGAGGAGCGGAGGGCTGATTCGGAGTCGGAGGGCGGAGACGGGAGGGGGCTCAGGAGATCTCCGCGCATCTGCCGTCCCACTGCCAAGCTAGCCGAGATCCAGGACAGGAAGCAGGAGAAGAAGCCGATCACACCACTGGGCAACAAAGAGACTGAGAAGGCCGAAAATGAGGAGGAGATCGAGGAGGAATGTCCTGTTCCTAAAAAACCCAAGGAGAAAAAAGTGGAGTCTGATACGCAACCAAAGTCAAAGGTAATTATTTACAGCTCTAAACTGTGATTAAGACCACACAGTGTACTCAGTTGATGGATGATGTAAGGCTCCATATGCTGAAGATGAAGGCATGAAAAGAGAAATTGCATTTCTTCAGCAGGTGTTTAGTATATTGTCAGTTGTAACTGTAATGAACTGTGTATTAGAAATGCGTATACTCAGGCAGGCAATCACTGAAATTACGCATGTTAGTGTTTGACCCTCATATCTAGTCTTGTCATTTTGTAAACATGATCGAATTTTAATTGCTTGTCCACATTCTTACACACTCTTTGCCATCACAGGGTGGTAGACGACGGCGGCGGACACGTTGGTCAAACACTCGAACACGACGGAAAAAGAAAGGCTCAGAGGACGAAGACGATGATGATGACGATGATGATGACGACACCAGCGAGGAAGAGGAGACGGAGGAAGATGACAGCGATGAGGACTACAAAGTGGAGAAGCGGCCACGGAGGACGAAGAACCGCAGGGAGAGGAACACCTCAGACTCAGAAACGTCCTCTGATGATGACCTCCCGCCAAACGATGATCCATGTAAACACTGTGGCCTGCCAAACCATCCGGAACTGTTGCGTATGAACACCTTGTTGATTTGTATTCAACACTGTACAGTATATATACAGTATGGAGAAAAGTTTAGAAAATGGATGTTTCTTCAGAACATAGATGAACTAATCAGAGATATCAGCTTTATTTAATGCACAGGCATTAGGAAAGCATGGCAGGATTTGAACATTCTGTTATGCCATATATGGCTGTCTACCTCTGAAAATGATAACCATTCATTTAGATTTGACGTTAAAGCAGAAATATATTTCTTTGTGGAGGTATAGTTGTCTATGTAAAATTTGCTATATTTCTCGTCACTGGAAACCATGCTAGATTAATGCATAGCTGAGATTAATGCATGAATGTGAATGTTTTTATTCATATTATTATTCATTTCATTCATATTTTTTTATTTTGGTGCAAAGAAACACTGCGATGCAATTCTCAATGCAATTCAGTCTGTGTATTAGATTCTACTGTGTGAGACTTAGCCATCTCCATGTGGTGATGACCATAGTGAGTTGTGTGCCCTCTGGTGTTCCAGATTCTGTTATGCGACTCCTGTGATAGTGGGTATCATACAGCTTGTCTAAGACCCCCCCTCATGATCATCCCTGATGGAGAATGGTTCTGCCCGCCATGCCAGCATGTAAGTGCTGTTTTTTTGTTTGTTTTTTTACTCCTTTGAAAATGTTTGAATGGTTTATGACCTACAGCTCATTGTCTTTGTGCACATGCAGTATATGCCTCATTTGAAGTGCAGTTGGTATAAATTCCTGTAGGATTTCATTGAGGATTAACAAAAGTTCTGTGCTTATCTTGTTTTGCTTTGTTTTTGTTCATGTAGAAACTCCTGTGTGAAAAACTGGAAGAGCAATTAACCAACCTTGATGCTGTGTTAAAGAAGAAAGAACGAGCTGAGCGAAGGTGAGTGCCATTCATCATCAACTCACCAAGTATTTTGCAGCCTCTGTCTCTGAAAATTTCAATAAATATCAACTAATCCTGAGAGTGACAAGAGATTTGTAAATCAACAAAATGTTTGTGTTTTGTTGCTTGAATTTCCCTCTATCAGAAAAGAGCGCCTGGTCTATGTTGGCATCAGTGTGGAGAACATCATCACTCCAGCGGTAAGACTAGCTGACCATTATTACCTCATCTATACGTTAAAGTCTTAAGTGTCATATTATATACATTTATTGTTTCTTTCTGTGTTAGCATGAGCTTTATGTGCTAGTATAACAAGAGAGTCAGAACAGTGGGACCAGTGAGTTTTTTTAACATGATTGAAAATATTGATGACGATTACTGCTGCATGTGAGGGTAAACGCTGAAAAAGTAAAAAAAAAAAAAAAATGTAAGAATGTTCAGTGAATGAGGCTCATTGTTGAAAAGTTTGTGGGAAAAAAAGTCAGATTGGGCCCATTTTCACTGCAACAAACATCGCAGCATGTTGAGGATGGATGACCTAAGGTATAGCAGCATAATGATGGGTTTTGTTCTTTGTCATTGGTCAGGTGGAGGTGGAGGAGGAGAAGGAGCCGGAGGAAGAGAAGCCGGAGAAGAAGGAGAAGAAAGAGTCTAAAAAGAGCAAAAGCTGGGGCCGGAGATCAACAAGGGCCAAGAAATTCATCAGCTACAGGTAGATTCCGCCTCTGCTGGCTCATTTGGTCCTTTATTTGCTTCATTGATTAATCCCACTGATTTCAAACTGAAAATTGTTGGCAGACTCTTTGAGTGGTTATCCCTTTGCTGAACAGTGATGTGATGTGATGTGATGTAATGAAGTTCTGCTGTTGTTATGAAGTTATGCTGTTGTCATGGCATGGCTAGCTGTATTTCATAACATTCATTGTTTTGTCCTTACGTGGGGCTGTGTTGTGATGTTGCTCTAGCTAACTAATTGGAAATAACTGTTTGCTTGAAGGTTTGATGAGTTTGATGAGGCCATTGAGGAGGCAATTGAAGAAGATCTCAAAGAAGCTGAAGGTGGAGGTGAGATGGTCTAAGTCACACTTTGCCCATGCAAAGGCTGGTGTGTTTTCTGACTCTCATTCAGTTAAGGAGTTTGCTTGACATGTGGTGGTTTGTGGTGCCCTCAAAAGAGACTCGAGCACCTTGGAACACCAACCAATCTCTGTCACGATCCCACAGGAGCCGGCCGGGGTAAGGACATGGCCAACATCACAGGCCTCAGAGGGAAAGACATGTCCACCATTTTGAGTGAGGATGGCAAAGAGAACGGCCAGACACAGCGTCCCAACGTCGCACAGAAGAGGAAGAAGCGGCGACGCCTCAACGACCTAGACAGCGACAGCACTGTGGATGAGGAGGAGAGCGAGGAAGAGTTCCGTCTCAGCGACAGGTAGTAAACTCATCCACCAAAACCATCAAAAGCTTTTATTTTCTTGTTGAAAATCAATTTTGTCCACAAGCACCTTAAAAGCAGAAATTTTAGCCAGGATTGTAAAATTATTGTCTGTATAATGGATGCATTTCATAGCACATGGTGCAGACTGCAAACCGAGACGTTCAGCCTCATTGTGGCTGTCACAAAGTCACTATTTTCTGTCCTGTTACTGAAAGGTGATAGTCAACAGTGTAATTGGGAAGCATGCCATGGGCCACTTGTAGTTCCCTTTGTGAACCACCAGGGGACCGCAGAGCACCTGAAAAAAAGCCTTGTTGAATAGATGTGAATGTCAACCTGCCTTGACTCTGATCCCCCCCCCTTCAATCCTTACTGTAGCTCTGAGGAGGAGGAGTTTGTGGTGTCTGATAACGATGCTGAGAGCGATGCGGCGGTCCAGTCCAACGACGACAGCGACTTTGGAAGCACCGGCAACGGGCCGCGGTTCAGGGGTTCGGCCTGGTCCAGGAAGCCCGTTAAACGGCGATGGAACATGCGGCAGTCACGGCAGCGCCGGCGACCCAGAGGCTACTCTGATGATGAAGAGCTGGAGGAGACCGAAGATGAAGACGAGGATGACATTAGTACGGCTGCAGTTGATCTCTCTGAAGTGGCCAATGCAAAGAGCAGTGGTTCCCTACTTGCCTGTGTCCAAGACAGCCAGGCCCCCCCAACCCCAATTCTTACCCACATACACACACTAAAAGATGCTTAGAATGCATCTCATCCAGTCAGAAATTGCTAGTTCGGCCAGACCCAGCTGTTGTAAATATATATGTTTTAATTCAGATTATAGGCCTACAGAGTTTTTATTATCCTATTGAGTGTGGTACTAGGATTTTATAAATTCAGTGTGCATTCTGTATCAATTGTGCACACTCCCACTCGCTGTGATCTCTAGTGCCCCCCCACCCCCAGGTGGTGCTGGACCCCAGGTTGAGAACCACTGCTGTAGAGCATGCCATCTAGACTATTATGGGGTCACAGGAGCCCTGGTTTGATTGTGACAGGACTCATTAAGCCTGATGGAATAGAGTGTGTATATACAGTATAATGTACTGTGTATACATGTATATCATGAGGCCATGATTTAAGAGTGTATTTGTTGCTCATCTCCTACAGAAACCGAGGGCTCCAGTGACTTCAGCGAGAGTGATCTGGACATGCGGAGACGCCGGTCCCGTCGGAGTCTGAAGAAGCAGGTGAACTACTGCGAGACGTCGGAGTCGGACGGCTCCCAAAAGGGCACCAACCGGGACAAGATGAAACCCCGCAGGCGCCTCTCCAGCTCCGACAGTCAAGGTGGGTTTAGCACGAGCACCCCTGTTCCTCACCCTTTCCAAATGACACTAGTGCCTCATTTCTCACTTCAACACAGTTGGAGACATGTGCTCCTACTTCCACTAAATATTCTGTGACAGAAACATTGCTTATGCTACCACTACTACTTCTAGTACAGTTTCATTTGATATTAATTTTAGTTAGTTTTTTTTGCTAATATCCAATCTGCAGAATTCAACTTCAGTTTTATCTCAGGCTGGAAATGGCTCAAATCTTTTCTGTTGTTGTGGTTGTCTACCCTCTCAGCAAGCTTCACTTCTCTGGACTCTGACGAGGGGGAGCGGAAGAAAAAGAGGAGGAGGGATTCGTCTGAGGAAGATTCGAAGAAGCGACGGAGGCACCTCTCTCTCAAGCGGAGGAGAGAGTCCGAGGACAGCGACGACGACGACGACTCAGACGACTCTGAGGAGGAAGACCGCCCCATCCGCAAGCGGGTGAACCGGATCGACTCGGACGACTCTGACGAGGAGGAAGAGGCGGCGGAGAAGAAGAAGAGCTCGGCGGAGAAGGAGTCGGAGGAGCCCAAGAGGCCGCAGCGGGTGGGCCTGGACGAGGAGGACGAGGCGGCGGCGGCGGCTCTGGCCAAGGGCACCAGCGCGCTGGACTACTATGTGGTGGACCTGCCCCCAACCAACGGACAGAGCCCCATGAAGGGGGCAGAGGGTCTCATCTCCCGGCCAGCAGGGGGCGTAGTCGTCGGGGCCGCTGCCGCCACAAGCCTTATGGCCCACATCGGCCCCAAGAACCCGGCCGCCGCCACGGCCGTCGCCATGGCGACCAACGGCCTGGTGCCCCAGGAGATGCCGCCGCCCGACGAAGACGAGGATGACCTGCTGGGCGTCACAGACCTTGTTGACTATGTCTGCAACAGCGAACAGTTGTAAAGGATATATGAACTTATTTGTTTTCAGTTTCCCTCCTCCGCACCCACCCCGACCCCCGACCCCCCCCTCCTACAAATAGTCCTTGGCATCCCTTCCCTGGCCTCTCTCCCTTCCCTGTACATTTGACCCAGTACAACATCTCTCTTGCTACACCACAGGCTCCCAGACCGACCTTCCTCCTCCTGCTGTACAATTTGTGTCTGTACCCAATGCCAGCAATGCAACCTCAACCCCACAATGCACCCAGTACTGCACAGAGTGATACTGTTCTGGGGTCAGCTTCCTCGACTCGCCGTTTGGTAGAGGCCGAAAGCAGTGCAACCGTTTGTCGGACGTATCAACGTATCGGCTACATGTCCTGCTTGAGAGGGCAGATGCTCAAAAGGTTGTAAATATTCCACTTCACAAAATCGGAGATGTTTTTTTGTGAATAAAAAAAACAAACAAACTTGGAAAAGCAGTTTTATAACCTCCCCCTCCCCCTCCATGTCCAGTATGAAGTATCCTTCTTGATCATGTGACATTATCTTTTTGCCATCGTGTAACCGTCATCCTAGAGATACCAGTTATATACTGTAGAATACATCATGATGTTTATTCTTTGATTGTGTGTTGGTCTTGGTAGGAAATAGTTTAGTATTCTTTTTCCATCACTTAAAATTTTTACATTTTGTATTAACTCGTAAAACCTTCCTTCTATGTGTAAATTTCAGGAGATGGGCTGTAGCAGCATTCCATGTTGGACTGTCACATATGGTTTCATTCTCTTCCATATATTTTTGTTTTCTGATATTTGCTCTTGTTAAAAAAAAGTGGACATTTTAATCACAGTAAAAAAAGAAGTTGCCCCTAAGAAAAATGTTTGCTTATGGCATATTGAAATCATGTCATTGGGTTGTCTGTTATTGCCTGAACAGCAATGCAAGTTTTGATGATACCCACAACCGCTATCCTCAAACGCGATCAAAAAAAGTACGGTGAACTGGGTCTTAAAAAAACAATTGTGTATTTATAAGTGTTTTTAAAATGACAACTAAGCAGAATCAGGATGCTTAGATTTTTAAATTGCATTGTATATTTTGTAGCGTTCATCAAGTTCATTTCATATAATATCATAATGGCTTTTTTTTTAGTTTTCATTACAGCTTGTTACTGTTTCCCCAAATTGTATTTTGACTGTTTTTCACCCTTAGGAAAATATGCATACCAGTATAAGTCAAACACTATTAATTATGGCAGCTGTTTAGTGCATTAAATGCCAAATGAAAA